>DWAJ01001829.1:0-20210 GCA_018238005.1 Eurema mandarina | reverse complement strand
AAAAGTCTGCCCTAAGTGTGGCGGAGAACATGATAATTGTGAAGCAGTTATATTTAAATGTATAAATTGCAAAGGCAACCATATGTCTTTTGACAAAACATGTGCAGTTTTTTTAAAGGAAAAAAAAGTAAGAGTAATCATGAGCGAAGAAAACTGTACTTATAGAAAAGCTTTGTTGATATATAGAGATAAACATAAAGTAAATGAAGTCAAAGAGATGAAAAATATCAGTCTTGAAAATTTAAAGTCTTTTACAAAATCACAGACAAATGATTTACTTAGAAAGTCAACCCGGCATAATAATATTATTAATGATGTACCAACACATGATGAAGAGTATTTTAACGCGGTGGAAGATGAAAGCGAAGGAGAAGCAGTTCCTGTTAAAAAAGTTAAAAAAAGTAAGGTAAACAAGATAATAGATTTTCCAACGTCTAGCTCATGGAATGAGGCGAACGATGAAGAGGTAATAGATGAAAGTGAAAACGTAAGTAAAGATAAATATAACAAACATGATAGGAAAAAGTTATGGGAAAAAATTAAGGAAGTTCTATTTAGTAAATATAGTATTAGTAAGAAAGTTAAAAGTGTTATCGAGCTATTGGCCAAAGAATTATATAATTTTATATTTAGTTTTATTAATAACTTAGATTTAATGCAGTATTTCGTAACTCTATTTAAAAATGGATAGTAAAACATATCGTATTGTTGATGTGAATATTCTACAGTGGAACGCACAGAGCTTAAGACCTAAACACCATGATTTTGAACTTATGTTAAATCGCCTTAAGGTACATATAGCTATTATCTGTGAAACATGGCTGCAGCCGGGAAGTGTTTTTGAAGTAAAAGATTATAATATTTTTAGAAATGATCGACATGATTCATACGGTGGGGTTGCAGTCCTAGTGCATAAGTCGATTAAGGCTCGTTCATGCTGCTTAGGTCTTTCACCGAATAGTGGCATAGAAACCTTGTTTGTTAAACTATTTAATTGTAAGTATATCGAAAGTATAATTTCTGTGTATTGTCCTTCATCTAAGTATACGACGCAGGCTGATTGGGATAGTATTTTTTCAAAATTTACAACTCGTACATTAATAGCCGGAGACTTTAATGCGCACCATAGCAACTGGTCAAATAAAACAGATACCCGAGGCAACCAGATTTTAGATTCTTGTTTAGATTATGGGTATGTCTCTCTTAATAATGGAGAGACGACAAGATTAAAGTTAGTTAATGGGGCGCTTCAATCTACCTCTCCTGATATAACCTTTGTTTCCTCTGATATTGCAGTCTACTTTAAATGGTCTGTTATTAATGAAAATCTTGGTAGCGATCATTTGTTTATTAAATATAGCATTAAGTTTGAGTGTGATTATATGGTAGACTTTAGACGCAATTTCAAAAAGGCAGACTGGTGTTCGTATTCATTGAGTATTTCAAATGCAATCGGATCTATTGAGAGCTTAGATAACATTCAGGATAGATACGATAAGTTCGTGGGAATAATTAATAAAGCAGCTGATCATCACATTCCTTGTCTTAAACTTTGCAATGGCCCAGAGCGTAAGTTTAAGTGTAAGCCTTATTGGAATGTTAACTTGTCAAAGGCCATAGCAGAACGGCGTCTCGCGCTAAAAGAGTTCAGACGCAACCCGACGCCGTGCAATTTAAATAAACTCAATCTTAAAGTACATGAAGCTAAAAGGATTATTAAAAAATCAAAATCCGACAGTTGGCATAAGTTTTGTGATAATATAAACGAAAATACTTCCAGTTCTGACTTATGGCGTCGTATGCGTTGGATGAAAGGTATGTCTAATAAATCATATGTTCCTGATGTAAATAAAGTAGAATTGTTACGGTCTCTAACCCCAGATTTCGCTCAAAACATTTCACCCCAGTTTTCTTCTATTAACTCTCAGCTTGAACAAGAAATCACCATTCATGAATTAAATAATGTCTTAAAAACAAAAGATACAGCCCCGGGGGACGATGCCATAACATATTCTATGTTGTTTCACTTACCTTTTAACGCCAAATGTTACTTATTGAGTCTTTATAATCATTTCTTTACCTTTTCATTTATTCCCAGGCAATGGAGCATGATAAAGATAGTTCCTATCCCAAAGCTGTCTAGCAATAATAGTCAGATGAAGCTAAGACCAATTTCATTAATTTCTTGTATGTGTAAAACTTTCCATACTATTTTAGCAAAAAGATTAGAATGGTATGTAGAAAAATATAAGATATTAAGTTCTAACACAATTGGGTTCAGAAGAGGTCAATCTTCGTTAGATTGTCTAGCCAGATTTACAACTTATGTTCAAGTTGGCTATGCCAAGGATGTCTCCACTTTGGCTTGCTTTCTTGATATTGAAGGCGCATATAATAATGTTAATATTGATAAAGCCGTACAAATTTTTGATAAATTGTTGTTTGGTGCGAAAATATGTAAATATCTGTGGTGTTTTCTTAATCAAAGACACCTAAAGATTACTTGTGAAAGTGGAGACTGCGTCAGGACAACAAGTAGAGGTTTAGCACAGGGTGATCCCTTGTCTCCCCTCTTATTTAATGTTGTAACATCACACCTCTGTAAAGCATTTAATGAGGTTAATATAATACAATATGCAGATGACTTTATAATATTTATACAAGACAAAAAATTGACAGAAGCGTCCGTAAAAATACAGAATGGATTATTACTTTTTTTAATATTGTTGGAGGATTTGGGTTTGGAATTATCTTTTTCAAAAACAAAATATTGTATATTCTCTAAAGGTTGTAAAAGGTTACCGCTTCAACTTTCTCTTAAAGGCCAAACATTAGAAAACGTTAAAGAGATCAAGTATTTGGGGATGTGGTTGGATTCATCTCTTCGTTGGAATTGTCATATTAAAGAGACTGTTGCAAGTGCTAGTAAAATTTTAAACATCCTTAAAGTTCTGTCCGGACCAACGTGGGGAATTCATCCGATACACCTCAGACGAATATATTTATCTCTTGTTAGAAGTAGAATTGATTATGGGTGTTTCCTATATGACAACAGTGCTGAAACACATGTAACCAAACTAGACAGAGTGCAAAATCAGGCTTTAAGAGTCATTGGTGGGTTTATTCGAACTACTCCCATACATGTAATGCAAAGCGAGTTATGTATCCAACCATTACATCTAAGAAGACGGTACTTAGGTACAAAGTATTGCCTGAAAGCTATGTCATGGTCAAGTAACGAAGTAGTAAATCTGTTAAATATATTTAGTAACTCTTGTCAAATTACACCCTGGAAACAGAGGAAAAAGCCTTTACTCCCATTAATTTTTGATGAAGTTAGGAATATAAAAATGTTTAAAAGTAATCCTTTGCTAATGTTTAGTTTGGATACATGGGTTACAAATATTTCCTTGGAAAAAATTGTCCATATTGAGTTGGAATTTGTTACTGTAGCTAAACATATATATGAGCCGAATACTTTAAAATTCAATGTTTTGAAAGAGATACATAATAAATATCTCGGGTGGGATAAAATTTTCACGGATGGATCAAAAAGCAATAATGGGACTGGGGCAGCATTTTTTCATTCTCAGTATCAAGTTTCAGAATGTTTTAAAATTAAATCTGATATATGTATTATGTCTGCAGAATTATTTGCAATTTTTGAAGCAATTTTGTATGTAATTAGGTCTAATTTAAAAAAAGTGGTAATATTAACAGATAGCAAAAGTGCACTACAACACTTAGTTCGGTGCACCAAAGGCAAAATAGGATTTCCTATAGCATATCGAATATTAAGTCATTTATATATTTTATCATTACAAAACAATATTATATTGAAATTGCAATGGGTGCCATCACATGTAGGAGTGCGTGGTAACGAGGTGGCAGATAGATTAGCCAGAACAGCATACACTAATGATACAGAAGTTTTTGTACATCCTTTTTATCCCGAGTTACTCTCTTTTTATAAAAACAATATTTTTTACAAATGGTGTATTTTCTATCAACAAATTTGCGAACTTAACAAAGGTACTTGGTACAAAACCTTACAGAATGAGCCACCTCGTAAACCATGGTTTATAGATCTGAAGTTAACTCGATCGGAGCTAAAAGCGGCTTTTAGGATTCGTGCAGGTCACATTCCGTGCAACAAGGTTCGATACCTAATGAGACTAGTGGAGTCTCCGAATTGTGAAAGGTGCCACACGGTCGACGACCACTTACATTTGTTGACGGAGTGTGATCTGCATGATACACTTAGAAATAAGTTATTTAAATATTTAGGTATAAACAGGCTTGATGTCGGTGCACTGCAAACAGTGTTGGCATATCCGGCATCAAGCCAGGCAAAATTTTTATTTAGATTTTTAATTGATGTATGTAATTTGTAATTATTGTAATTTTTTTTGATGATGGGGCTGACATGGCTTCAGAGCTAAAAGCCCTAAAAAAAAATAAAGATAAAAAAAAAACTGCAGAATTGTAATTCATAGTATCCAGTAACAAAGTAATCCATAGTAATCTTTATATTAGAAAGATTACTTTATACACAAGGAAAGCAACAAATCTTCCCACTCAATCTAACGCTCTTAACATAAGGGCATACAATGGACATGGAATGGAGATGTTTGTACGTCAATTGGACTGATCAATATGCAAATGTTTCAATAACGGCTCCGATGGACATTGAGTCTTACGGGGTTTATGTACCTTATGACGGGTAAGATACCTATTATCAAAGATATTATATAATAAATATGTTATACCCATACAAATCAACGCAAAAGTGTTCCGCACAGCAGCGGCAGCACACATCAACAAGTCAAAATTATAGAAAAGAGATACATGATAAAACTAACAAGAAAGATAGATATAGTTTTGTCAGTTGCGCGTGAATGTACCGGCAACCAATCACCTAAAGGTAAGACGTCCTAATTAGGATGTTTTTGCCTCTCCAAAAGTTTGCGCTTATAACGTATCTATTTAATATAATATAATGGCCTATTATAAACGTTTTGTTGGTACTTGTTATTTTTAACTAGCTCCTCACCGCGGTTTCATCCGCATTTATGCATTCCTCAAGAATAAGGTTTGATTGTATAAATAAATGCTAGCTTTACCTTCCTCCTGATTCACTCTATCTGATAAAAAAACACATGAAAATCAGTTGCGTAGTATCACAGATTTAAGCATACGTAAGGACAAACAAAAGAAAGGGTAGCTAGTCGAGATTCGATTCTTGTTAGAAAATTTCGTACGTTTTGTTTTGTAATTATATGGCTATTCAAAAGTAAGATTAAAATAATAAAATAAAAAATAAAAATATATTTATTGAAAACATTACACAATTTACATTTGCACAGCTTCCACTGAAGGTTTCCCTGTGTTGTGGAAGACTGGCTCCTTTAACATTATCTTATATTATTTAGTTTCTGTACATACATATTATTGTTGTTACTTGTTCGTATATTTACTACATTAATATTAAATATTAAATGTCCGTGTGGGTTTGTGTGTGCTTTATGTGTGGATTGTCAGTGAGTTGTGTGTGTGTTTGTGTGTGTATTGAAGGTGACCTGGCTTTATGTCAAAACATTTTCGAGAATCTTCTCCGTCGAAGCGTAATCGAGCTTTTGATCCCAGTGGTGGATATACTTTTTAAATTTATTTTCGTGTAGTTAATGATGCTACTATCTATCTTAAGTATCTCATTGTATATACGGGGGGCAAGGGTGTCTATGTGCTTACTACCGAATTTAGAGTGAGCTTGTAATTTCACTTTCGTTTTTTGGTCTAAATTGACCAGACCAGGCCTAAATTTTGGGACTTCTACGTCTTGCTTATTAATACCAAGTTTTCAATCTACATTAGTCCATCGATCGGAATAGGCTCACGTATTAGTTGATTTCAAATGCCCTATAACGGTATATCAGAGAGTTGTATAAACATGACCACTGGTAGGTAAACATTGAGACTGTCAGTGTTATACTGCTATCTAATCAGAGACAGGGTAAACAGACACATATTGTAACGTGTTGAATATACACGCGATGAGATTCCTCGTATTAGAGGTATTATGAAATAGAAACATTGAAACGCTTCGTGTCCTTAGATTTGTTTTCATAATAATAATAACACTACAGGGCATTTTCTTCGAAGACAGCGCCATCTAGTCCCACGGGCCACGATAAACTAAGCTTGTGTTATGGCAACAAGATAACAGATTAATTACATAACAATCACTGTTCTATTGTAAATGCACACATGTAATACATAGACTTTTATCTATCATAAGCGGAATTAAGGTAATAATTAATTAATATTAAGCAAGATAAAAAGAAACGTATAAATTCTTTAAATAAACACGTTGTAAAAAACGTGATTATAAATTTTATCACGAATTTGTAACGTTTATCAGCTTTTTAATCATTCTTCGCGAACTATTTATTTATTTGTATCTAACAGCTTAATGAGAACCCAATTACCATTTCGTAGGAGTCATACACGTAACACACGTCGAAAATCACTGAGAGCGTAAACAATATCTTAATATATATAAATCTCGTGTCACAATGTTGGTCCACTTAACCGATTATAATAAAATTTGCACACCATGTGCAGTTTGATCCAACTTAAAAGATAGGATAGCTTACATCCCGGTATTGCCCCGGGAAATTACGCGGGTAAAACCGCGGGACACAGCTTATTTGCTATAAAAAGTAAGAAATATCTTTTTTTTATATACTTATAAAATGCGGGCAAACGAGCAGGAGGGGTAACTGATCAAAGTAACCTCCGCCCATAAACACTCGTGAGGGGCTCACGAAAGCGTTGTCGGCCTAGAATCTTTTTATCATTAATAAATTGAAGTTAAAGCTGTGTCATTCAATTGTGTATCATATTATTCATTTTTTACTCATGTAAGATGTCTGTAATATTTTTTAGACAAAAAAAAAGATATTTATTATTCATATATTTACAACTTAACTTTCAAAACAAGTTCACGCATCCAGTATAAACATACAGTAATCTGAAAGTGAGTCGTAAATTCAAACATTTATGCACACATCAGTTCATTAAGCCGAATCAAGCATGAGTTTACGACTCATAAATTTACCGCACCCTTAGTACCGCAACATCCAGTCTGTGGGTGATCTTGTCAAACCCTTTAATCGTTGAAACCAGAAACATACCCTTCCTCATATGTATTTGAGTTGTCAAAGTTTCTTTAGTATGTAGAAAGTGCTCTTTGGGGATATTAAATACACATGTTTTAATACAACAACAATCTATTTGTTTAATCTATTAGTTAAACTGTTACGGAAGTCATTAATATACTTAATTGCATATTAGCCACATACTGCGTTTTTACCCGCGTAATTTTCGTTACCGTGTCAATGCCGGGATAGCTCACAGTATTCCTTACATTTGAGTTATAAAACAATCTTTGTATGTAGAAAGTGCTCTTTGGGGATATTAAATACACGCTTTAAGACAACAACAAACTATTAGTTTAACTAAACTGTTAGGGAAGTCATAAATAAACATGTACATATATTAGCCACAGACTGCGGATCCACATACTGGATGTAATCTAGGATGGTGTATAATCTAGAATGTAATCTATCCGTATGCTACACTACAAAAAAATCCATTCAGTGTGTTTTTCCTGAAAGAGTGACATGCTTTCCGCAAACGCTCGCGTTTATAATATTAGAAGGATTATTTAATTAAATAATTATTACGACTTTTAAAAATACGCACAAATTGCTGACTAATCATAAGCACAATTTCGAACAATAAATATTACATTATTAAACGAACAAATTTTATATATAAGCGCTTCGTAAGCAATTTTAATTACCGACTTTAGGCTTTGGTAATCAAATTTGATACTCATCGCCGCATAGGCATTAAAACGAGCCAAGGATATAACCATCATTAATTGTTTGGCGAAATTTTAAGGATTTTAATTGATGACGTACAGTTTTTCTGGACAGTTAAAAATACAAAACATTATTCCTACATTTAACTGTATTACTAAAACGATTTCATTAGTTGAATTGATGTTTCCTAAATGATTAATATAGATACATTTTGAATAAATGCGATTATTTTTCGTCTTGTTCCGTGATTTATTTATAGAATATCTATGTATTAAGATGAGATCGTCTTAACGCTTAGGTATTCTTTAAATCATTTACAAAATATAAATGTAAATCATCAATGTGTTAACATACTTTTATAGTCTAAATTATGACTGAATAATAATTCAGATAAAGAAAATAAAATAACGGTCTTACAATATTCTAGATTTTTATACCCCATCTTGGCAGGTTTTAGGATAGCCTCAAAAATAACTTTTAATAGATTACGCCGCAATGAAGGTTCAAACTTTGTGCGTTACTAAGCTTGAGACAAAAGATTTAGTTTGAAAATTTTCAACAATTAATTGTTAAATCGTGTTTAAAAAGTCTCTCGTTTCTTATAGTCTATAATTTACATTCATCACACATAACACATTGTACCATCCAATGTCCTACGATGGAAACTTTTAAGCTTTTTAGTAAGATTTCCAAATGGGCAAAAATCAATCTCTATGTATGTATTCTATTCGAATAAAGATTATAATGCATTAAATATATATAATACTAGTGAAGCGTCCAATTTAATTGACAAACACACCAGAAAACCTTAACAATTCCAACAATATAGACTATTACAAGCTCACTATACGACTATTATACGCTTTTAACTCTAAAAATTACATAGCAGCATATAAATACATATGTTATTATGATCGCAGATATTATATTATATACTTCACACATATACACAGTTCCGCATACCGGGATTGTCCGTTGAACTCATTCCGCGATCCCACGCGTTCCTCAATACGCGAGATGACATAATTTTATTTAAGTACCTACATACATTACTTCTATTGCTGTATTGTAAATAATGCGACACACGCTTTGAGTTGCGACAATAATAATAATAATATAATATATTTATTTTCTAACCACAATATGCATAACAATAGGAAAATACAGTGTTCATAATTTTAGTAACATATTGTGGGAGACTGCGAAAAATAGTTGTGATATGAAAATACGGGGTAAGTTTTAAATAGACAATTACTTACGCGATGTTTTTTTTCTCAAGGACTAGAGGACCCCATATACTTCTTTCTGTCAAACAATCCCGACTATTATTAGATTTTTTCTCGACATAAAAGCCATGGACTTCAACAAACAATAAAAAAATAGAATTGGGCAAATTGATCCAGTTGTTAAGTTATACATTAACACATTTACAATTACAATTCATTTTATACTATAGACAGTTTTTAAATTCGATCATTCTTCCATGAATGATAATATCATATGGTCATTAGCATTATTCAGTTCTATTAAAATATATATATTTTTTTTGCTATTTGCCACATGCTGTTGAATCAACAAAACCTACGTAATGGTACCTACTACTTCTTAATCATCTCAATTCTTGCAATCACATGAATAACGGCTTATTGCATTATTCATTTTAGTTATGAGTAATTTTTGTCACAGAATAAAATGTACCGACCATATCTTTTTCGAACTAAAATATTCTTGGAATTGAAGCCTGGATTACATTATCCTTTCTTAATTTTAAGCCAGATCGAAGAACCAGTTTTGAAAGCCTTGTGCTAAAGGGAAGACTTGGCGAATTTAAATGACAAACAAGTTCCACTGCTCCAATTTTATTGCCAAGCCCTGACACTTGTAGTCCTTAAGCAGCAATGTAGATCTAAGTAAGGCGATTAATATAGCCAGGTTGTATGGCATAGTCCCACTGCTTCACATCAAGTGGAATGTACGAAAGTCGTTCGTCGACCTTGCGCCGCTGCGCTCGCGCCGCATGAAATTCCATCTATCGACACAATATTGTCCAACTAGTGCATCAAATACACCACGTTATTTATTTATTCAAATTATAATATACTGTAGTATTCTCATCATTAAATTATTATGTTTTCATAGACATAAAAATGTGTATAAGTTTAAACATTCAAAAGCTTAATGAAAAAATAATATTTAATATTAACACAAAACAACATGAATGTAACAAATTATGAACATTAGACACAAAAATTTTATTCATTTGTGTAACTCTAATCTGTGAGTCACCTAGACAGCAGCTATATTCAACTGCAAGGCGCGCCCTGCGATTTTGCCTTTGTAGTTTTCGTTCCCGTGTCATTACCGGGACAAAATTGTCCTATGTGTTAATCTAGGGTCTAAAATACCTGCATGCTAAACTTCAGTCAATTCCACTACGTACTTTTAGCATGAAATATAAAAAACTTCGAGATCCTCAGAGACTTGCGTTTACAATATAAGTTCGATTACCAATAAACTATTTCATTAACATCAGTAGCCGTCAATAACACGGAACATTAGCAACGTACTAATTTAGAAAGCTATGACCGAAACGATTGAGCGCTGAGCAATGTTTGTAAAAGTCTAAAGTGCAGTCTTGAACATTTGTGCAATCAAGAAGTTAGTTGCGATGAGCAAAACTCGTAAACTCAATAGACCGTCATCCCGCCGAGGTTTGATTACAGTTCAAATTGAAAGCATCTTTGTAGCGAAGGCCGTCTAAATTTGTTATTACAAGGTCTAATACTGAGATCCTTCTTATATCATTACACTAGCTGTCGCTCGCGACTTCGTCCCCGTTGATTTGTTTTTCCATTATTTCTTCGCTCCTATTAGTCGCAGCGTGATGTTATGTAGCCTCAAGCCTTCATCGATAAATTGTCTATTCAATAAAAAAAGAATTTTTCAATTCGAACCAGAAGTTCCTGAGATTAGCGCGTTCAAAGAAACAAACAAAAACTCTTCAGCTTTATATATTAGTATAGATAGTATAAAACAAAGTCGCTTAATCTTTATCAGATAGGGAGATTCAAAAGGAGGGTTAATATTATGTGTAACACATGCATAAAATCCGCGGTGCGGGCCTTGTATAAGTAACAGTCAATTTTCATTCTTATCTAAGCCCTGAAACATTTTAGTCTTAACTTGGCAAGTGAATACTTGAGTGATAGCCAAGATTTTTACCTCATGACTACGGCATATCAAATTCAAGGATTGTTAATATAAAATATTGTTTGTTTTGTGCAATTACGAAGTTCGTGAATGTTTTTCGGGTTGGTATTATTTTAGGATGTATGCCAAACTTATAAATCGTTGATATAATTTAAGGTTGTTTTTAACTTAAATGAACATATGATTTGAAATTTTAAAATAGAGTACTACAATAACATTGAACTACGTATATTTTGAAAGCGAGCTATGTTCTAGCTAGGTATCGTCGACCACAAAAGTATATTAAAATATTCTAAAATTGAAACAAGGGGACAAAATAAACGTAAAGTGTCTTGTCTTGTATATTATTTTAATGTATATGTTATGTGTGTGCTCTGCAAATATTCCCATCTTACACATGTTTTTTTTTATATTAACCTGACTTTAAATATAATCTGAAATAGACTAACTAGAAAACGCTAACCGTTCTAAACGTCTAGACGAGTAGCTGAAGTGTTTCAAACCGTATGTGCAATGAGTCACTATGAGAGATGCTCAAAACAGCGATGTAACTGGCTTAATTCATTAAAACAACGGCTCGGAGGTCAGAAGCACATTACTTAGCGCTGGTCTAATTAAACTGTTGTATTTGAGAATCTCAAAATTGACGGCTTTGGATTGAATGCCATTTCTATCATAGATACAACGCTGTGAGTCTTTAAACTGTTAATAGGGTCTATAAATTTAGGTAATTAGAATTGCTTAACCATTTAAAAATAACTAATATTTTTAATCGTGAGATCTAATATGTTATTAAATTTATTTCATAACAATCAGAATTCAAACTCTGTGCAACGAAAAATATATTATATTGTATTATTGTATAGTTTTGTATGTACTTCGTAAACTTGTGATTTCGGTCATATGACATGTTTAATATTTATCAAACAGCTTTTCGTGTGCAAATATTATTATCACATTTTAATATTTTTGCCTTTACTTTAAATCTTCGCAATACGCTGTCTTAAATAGTATTTATTCAAACATTTCGCTTAAACTCTATTAACACATTCCGTTTATTACTTAATATAATGCGTAATTAAATATTAAATATTAAACAGCACGTGCAAAAGATTATAAATATATTAAATAATTCTTATCTGAATCCAAAATCATAAAATAAACACCCTGCAAATATTAAAAATAAGAAAATTCGTGCGTATATCATTACATAGTATAAAACAAAATCGCGTTCTTCTGTCTGTCCCTACGTATGTTTAAATCTTTAAAACCACACAACTGGTTTTCTTGCTTGTTTTTTTTATTAGGTTATTGGGTTAATGATAAGAGGAAGATTTATGTGTATAATACATTCAAAAATGCGGGACAGGGCTAGTATAATATTAACTTTTATTAATCTAATACGCTAAAAAAATAATAAAAGACTCAATTTAATTTTTTACGGGAACGGATATATCGGACGTAAACCTGGAGGACAATACTATATATCGAAACTTACTACTTCAATATGTTTGATTTTGCGTACAAAAGTCTTAGTCACATGAGCTCGAAAGGCGAGCACATTAATGGAAATTTGAGCCGTGATTTTTATTCACTTTTCAGTAACATTCGTATGGTATGCGTGTAACTCAGTCCTCGTTAAATGTATACACGAGACGTTCCCTACCGCCATTCATTAGTAATTATGGTGCCTTTTAAAGACGGAAATAAAAATAGCTTCCTAGAACATAGATGGGTTTAAATAAATTTGTATTTGATTATTACAAGTAATAATATAGAAGGTTTACATTAAAACAAATACAAACACAGCAACAATACGAAAAAAAATCATGGAAATGTAGTTTCATCTCGTAAAATGCGTTACCGATCATTCAATACTTACAGCGACAATTTTGAACGACTCGTTCATTGATCCTTTATTCGACTTTAATTAGCTTTTATGGACGAGTTTTAGCTGCTGCGTCATGCTGGTATAAAGAGTTGGTCGCATAAACTTAGAGATAAAACAATATAAATGATCGTCTTCAGAGAGCTGTTATAAAAATGTGCTACAAGTAAAAACCTTTTCTTAATAAAAATTATCGACAAACTATGCTAAATAAACATACAACATTCAGGAAAATTAACATGTTTGTATATTGTATCTAGAAGTGCTTGATTAAAGCTGTGAATTATGGGTCTCATCTACTAATCTCAATCCAAAGTTCATATTAATGTATTTACAATATTACAATAATAATGTTTTAGATCCATATTATAAGGAAACAAACCACTAGTCAATACATTCACAATCAACAATAGCATATTCCGAATTCGCTTTAATACAGACTAAAGACCAAGAAAGCGAAATGTTTGCAACGATTTTGTTTAGTCGCTGATGAAGAGAGTTCATTAAAAAAATAATTCAAAGAACTCGACCTACATTATTTTTTACGAAAAACTTTACGAAAGTCCCACATACAGTGTCATCCACCGTAACAGCTTTCATTAGTTAGCTTAGCAACATGTCAAAAAGCGAATTGATGAAATCTCCAATTAACAAGATAAATTATCTATATTTAGGTCAGGCTTATCAAATTAATTATATGTATAGACGTTATCGGGCGAGTAAACAAAGCGTTTCTACTATATCTATACGTTATTGTAGGTGACACAGATAAATTGGTGCTATATTTTGCACAAAGAATGTCGGTAAAAATATTGTAAGTATTAAATACACAATGTAAAATTACACTTCTCTGCCTGCCCATACTTTTCTTTTTTCAAGTTTTGGTTGTCTTGCAGAAATCACTGATCATCATATACTCACACTCATTACATATGTAATAAATCCATACTAATATTATAAAGAAGTTAAGTTTGTGTGGTTGTTAAATTGCAAGGGGTAATCTCGGGATCTACTGAACTGATTTTAAAATATCTTTCACCAAAAGAAAACCACATTATTGCAGAGTGTCATAGGCTATATAAAAAAAGATTGTTAACATTATGACCAGCGATGTTGGCACGGGTCCGCTAGTGATAAATATTTATAAAGAAGCCTTCTCCACGGCAAAGCAACGTTGAACGTTTGACACATTAATTCAAATGGAGTCCCATTCTGGGCAAGGCAAGGGAACAATGAAGCGAGCCCATTGGCTCACACAACAAAGACTAGTAAAAAAACACTCCGACCAGAGGAACAGAATTAATGTCTTTCGAACGCGCTCCGAATATCAATGTTAAGACGATTACACACTTTACGTCAAACATTTACATTCAATGTATATTATACAGTGTGTTAATAAGAGTGTCTGATCTAAAAACCTCTTTTTAAATATACCGGTAGTAGGTCCTTATTTTGATATCCTTTTGAAAAAATAACAATCAATTTTTCAAAACAAAAAAAAATAAAACATGTAAAATTGCGTAGCTTACATGGCAACACACTTTTGCGTTCACGCACGTTCTCTGCTTGCTATAGGGTTTATACGTGAGTTGCCAGATTTTTTAAATTTCCTTGAATTTGTGTAAATTTTTTACTAGAAACAACCTTTAAAACTTTATTGCATTGTTATATTTAGATACAGATTTTTTATTTTTTTTTATTCGAAAAAAAATTTTAGTTAGAGAATATTTCTCCTCTGGATCGGACAAATATTTTGTAACACACTGTATAATCAATTGTCGACGCGAACTGAGGTTTGAGTTTTTATATTTGTTATAATAGAATAAATAAACAGCTTGACTATGTGCTAATTAGTGTGTAAAGTGGAAAATTTGCTTACGTTAACTTGTTAACTATAATGATAACAATACGGGTTACAATAAAAGTATTTACATTTGGGCAATTTCATGTCTTTTAATACTTACATTATACATACATAATAAAAAAATAATATAATTATATGAAAATATGTTTAGCTATGTGAAACTTATCTGATAACACTGAACACAAATTGTGCATAAATATGTATAACACTTTTATCTAAAGATTACTATTTACTGATAGTGTATTGCATATTTGTAAAATATTATAATCTATTAAATGTAAGATAATGTTGGTACAATATCATTATCGAGGCCAGCATATCAACATGAAGAAAAGCAAAAAAAAGAGATTAAGTGATTTCCATTTATATTCATATAATTACGTAACGCTCCGTAATACGTAAAATATTCTTTTAATATATAGACTTCCTAATCGACTTTAGTCAAAGAAAGTGAAAAAAATCAAACAATTCTATGGGCCATATATTTAAGAACAGAAAAAGTCACAACATGTGCGCTGCAAATGCAATGTCTTCGTTTTAAAATAAACAAAGTAAAACCTATTCAAACAATAAAATAGACGAAATAATGTTTAAAATAGTTATTCAAAAACAATATGGATGTTTTAAAATAAACAGTGCTTTAAAGACGTATTTATGTAACCGTATTAAGAAAATGCCAACCTATTTATATGCTATTTTTTTCATCAAGAGAGAAAAATTAAATTATTATGAGTTAACATTTTACTTAGTTAGAAAATGTGTAAACCAAAAAAGTAAACAATGAAGTATGCCAGCCTCCAAACCTAGAATTCTACAAAGTTATTGACCCGTCATAATGTCCTAGTGAGAGCTATTCATGGAATAAAGAAAAATACAATCCAAGAAAAGAGCTACTCTTTGAGTCATTACCAACTAAAAAGGATAGTATAAAAGTATTATATACAAATAAGCTTGTCTTTTATTTAATTATGTATAATAATTATAATTATAAATCGACATCGAACCTACAAGCGCTTATTACCCGAAAAGTGTATCAAATATAAAGTAGGCTATCAGGAAAAATCAAAAAGAACTTAAGCTCAAAACCCTACAATTCGACATTCAGTGAACTGCAAGTGTCCTAGTGAGAGCCATAGCAACGCATTCATGCAGAAAGTTCAAAAGCAGGTACTCCAAGGGTTTTGCGTTCAGCACTACGTACAAAAGCGACCTCGAACCTGCGACCACTTACACAATGCCCTATTGTATCGTAACAGGCGTAAATGGACATTAACAGAAAAACTGTGCTAACGCGAGAGAAGACCCTAATACTGCAAACCAACAATTTGATATTACTGAACTGTAAGTGTCCTAGTAAAAGCCATAGGAGGTAGTTCAAGCGAGTAAATACTACAGGCTACGAAAACCAGGTACTCTTAGGGTACAAAAGCATTGCGCGACCTCGAACCTGCGACCGCTATACAAAGACCTATTGTGATGGTAATGCAGAGTCGAGTATGCACAGCAGTGCATACACTGATATCTATTAACTATACAATGGGTTTTTATACAACGCGTTTAAGTTATTATTATATTTTTTCTGATGTTGCTATAAGTCTGCCTTGTTATATTTCAGTGGGTAGATGGGAAGTCATAGTTAAAAGTGTCACATAGTATATATAACACGGTACGTGCTAAACTTTCAATTTATAATACAAAATATAAAAATGAACTACTAGAAGTGCATAACTCAATAGCGGCTGAACCGATTTCAAGAATTATATTTTAAAATATTTTACTTTAAGTATGATTATTAGCCTTAAGCAGAGAAATGAAGGGTAGGTGTAGGTCGTAGCTAAAGTCAGCTAGCTAGTAGTTAGTCGTTAATAATTTTATCAATATACTGATTAAAACAATTTCAAAACTTATTCGTGCACTTTCGCTTTAAAAGTAATTCTTGCAATGTCCCAATAAAATTTCATACAATATTGGTCATAAACAACGTTAAAAATAAAACACGTGTGGCGCACAATTTGTTTAAAAAAACTAGAATGGAAACAGGCGGGCTAATAAAAGCGAGAAAGCGCGACAAATAATTCACTGTTAATAATTCGTTTCACATTCACGTTTGCTTTTTAGAAACTAGAGGAAAAGAGGAAATTCGATTTTATTTTTTCTCATATTGGTGCGTACCTACATGACCAATTAAGTTTGAAGTAGGTATACAAATTCCATGTTTCTATCCGAAATAAAGCGAAATGTGAATTGTGATGATAGATTTAGCTGAAATTGGCTTAGAGAGTAGATGCAACATAGAATACTTTTTTAAACCGATATTGATATGGGAACAGAAACTACGCGATTAAACGCGGAGCTAAGACTATTTTAAAATATAGTTATATTTCAATGTAAGTCCTACGTAAATTTTAAACGTACACTACAAGAATTTTCCAATAAAGCACGAGTGCTAAATGGATCTTAAATCAAAATTACATATTCAGAGCGTTCATTAGATAAAATGCGGAGATGAGCTTTTCTATTATGCAAATCTAATATAATTCGTATTAAAGGTATATTAAGAGATGAATTAACATGAGATTTCGATTCAAAAAGCTACATGGTCCTGCAGCTCTCTTCAGTTCAATGTAACAACGTAATTTCCAATGTCATGTTCACCAATCAGTTTGAGCATGATATGGCAACCCATACGCATTCTACCAAACAACAGAGGCTATTAACGCTTCAATGACCGACACGCTCGAGCCGCCTCCATGAAATACGGAAACGGTCTAGTCTTCAAATTGAGAATGTGTACCTATTACCTAGCTGTGACCTTATCCATTGTATACGTTTCAATTGCGATTGTGTGCAACTCAGCTAGATTGTGTTGGTCGGCTTGTAAGCTATCGTAATATGATTAGATGTTGATTGTTAGGTTGTCGTTAACAATTATAACAGAGATCAAGCCTGGCTTTCTTATTCTTTAACTACTAATCTATAAAAAATGCATTAAAATCGATTGCGTAGTTTTAACAATTAAGGCATACATAAGGATATAGGGGTAGTGATATCTGTTGAAGTATTACTATTATTTACTATGATAGACCTATTATTTATATTGTTTTGAATTTCCAATTTCCGTCCAATTCAGACTTACACATCGCAAGCTATGTAATACGATGTTTCATTTTTGAAATCAAGGCAACCGATCGTAGAAATTGTTCGTAAATGGCAAGTCAGTACCTAGTGTCTAATGACAAACGCGCAAATCAGGGTTAGAACCATTAAAAGACGTAGAAATAAGGCTGCACTCGTATCTGTACGAGTTTTTGCCGTCTTGAAAATTGCCTATAATCGCTTGAAACTACTTCCTCTACTTAATTGCTAATACGTAGCTCTTGACTTCAAGGCAAAAAGCTGGCGTTCGTTTAATTCCTCTCATCAATTTAAGGCTTTGCCATTTATAGGCACTAATTAACTAAGTGCTTCGTCATTTCAATAATTCGTATTACTGCCTTTTTACATGATATGAGTAACCTTGGCCAATTTACTTTTGTCTGACCATGTATATTAATGGACAATGAATGATGTGGTTGTATACAAGCTATTATTAAAGAAAGTTTTATCGAAATGAATCACTGACGAAATTCCAGAAAAAGATTAAGAAAGATTACGTTGTAATTATTTTTTATTTATCACAGCGATTACGCTTCAAATTACTTTACTCATGACTTCTTGCAACAAATGTATTCCATCATAGTACTAAGTAATTTGTGATAAGAGTTCCGACAGGAAATTGTTATTTCAAATTTCAATCACACCTATTAATAACATGATGAGAAATAAAATTAGACGTACGTATTCTAAAAATCGATAACTAAGCAAGGAAAAATATAAAGAGGCACTAAGGTAATGTATGCAACAAAACCAATGATAGCCTACAAATTTTGACGGAAAACAATGCGTCTAGACTATAAGAAACCGGGTTATAGATTGACTATAGATTATATTAATCGCTCGCATCCGGCCGGCCAACGACCTCGGTGGCACCTGCGTATGCGATTGTCGGCCCTCTGACTGTCAGTGAGAACTGAGACGTCTGCGCACCAGAACACGCACCTGTCCTTCCTGTACATCCGATTTTTAAATTTCGAACAGATGGTGACAAGCAAGAGGATAGTTGCCATTTTGAAGAAATTATTGTTACCTGCCAGTTATATTTGATACATATTAGAAATAAAACCTGTTTGTACAAATGTTTGTACAAATGGAACTATTTTTATTATGAAAACAAAATATTTAGCTACCGTAAAGCAAATAGTTTCTATATGATCTAGGGAAATAAATATAAGAGAATCGTTACTTTTTATATTTCTATTTTTTTTAATAAGTCATATTAAACCTCAAGGCAACAAAATTAAAAACGTAATCGTATAGCCTTAATGTATTTTTTGTTTTATTACAAAAACGTATTAAGTATTATACAATAAAAACACACGAGCACAAACCTTGAAATTCTAGTTTGTTGATAATGCAAATTGCAATACTGTGTTATTGCAGTTTTATACATACAATACATTTATTATTTATTCTATCATTTCTTAATGATATGAATGAATGAATAATACAAAAAAACTTGCTTTTGCATTTAAGAATTAAATATATTTTTATTCATTTAAAACTAAGGGGCCTAAACGTCCTCTATCAATCCTTATTTGTATGCAACATTACTAGAAAAACAGTTGCAGAGTGAATATTATTTTTATTAGGAAAATGCAATTTAAACAAAATTATTGAATCAATGCACACATTCAAGGTTGCGTTGTTTCATAAATTTTATTTGATAAATGTTTAAATATATAACAAAAAATCAGAATCATTTATGCATCAAATCAACCAATGTTGTATAATAACTCGTCTATTACTAATTAATTATTTTAATTTTGGTATTCGTCGTAGGATACCTACGGGCCTCAGAAAGCGCGACCATGGTTATCTCAAACTTCTACCAACCAAAACATTACTGTGTCTCTTTCTATCGTGTCTTACGCCGAAATAATCTAACTCCTACTTGCTTACTTAAAGAATCAACGTATGAAAACATTCCTAAACATTATGTGTGATGTATCATGTACAACATACAAAAATTCCAATTAAAAAAATGTATCCATAGCGCGTTAATCGTAGTCGGTACGTGCTTTAAATCACAAGAGCACTCGAAAAAGAATGAGCGGAAGTACTCCGCATAAAATAATCACAAAGACGAGGAAGCTTCCACGCGTTTCTGTGTTCCTGGTACTTATTAGTAATTAACCGACTTCAAAAAAAGGAGGAGGTTCTCAATTCGTCTGTATGTATAATAATTTTTTTTTTTTTTTTT
>DWAJ01001828.1:0-20218 GCA_018238005.1 Eurema mandarina | reverse complement strand
ATTTACGAATCATTTATGCACTGTAGAGCATGAGTGAATGAAATATGTCAATATTATATTTGTCGTGTGTTAATCACTACATCATCGCAGTGGGTTACAAAATGATGGCCCTCTCACAACTTTGCACTTGCACACACATAGTTAAAGGTTTATTAGCACTTGACATATAAGTGAAGGTAATATAAGTGACCATGACTATTTCGTTTAGAAATTTATGAATAAATGTTTTAACCTTTTGTATTTAAATCTTATTATATACTAATATTGTTGCAGTAACTCTAGAGAGTATCAGAGAGATTGAATACTATGATGAACGTACATTATATTATTACTTTAAGAAGATCCGCTTTTAAATTTACCTTACCTAGCCAGCAAGTATGATCAATAAACATAAAATAATTAAAAAGTGGAAAAAGCCTTAACTTTATTACTAAAACGTTACATCTTGTGTCTCCTACAATCAAAATAAAATAATAAAAATGCTAATAAGATTAAAGTGTCAATCGTAATAAATGTATTCCATTAATGTTATGGAACAGGTATACACCGGTACATTTCGATAATGTCCATGATCGCCGTTATAGTGTTCGCATAACAGTCACGTGGGAGAATAAACAATAATGGTACTAACCTGTTCCGATTTCAATGCTCTGCTCGATGTGGTCCAAATCCGATGTCAATCGCTTGATCAGTGTAAATGCGTTTATAGGATTACCTAGATAGTTTGGTATGTCTTCCATTGCTATTTTATGCTCTCTTTTATAGATATTTAAATGCCTGTAAGGTACGATTTTTTTATTATGATCTTGTAGGTAGTATCAGTGTATATAAATTATAGGCTATTATTAAAAAATATTTTTATTATGGACAACTGTGCCTATGGCAAAAGTTAAGAACTTCTATTTAGAAGTTCTTAACTTTTTTTGAATAGCGGAAACGCATTTGCGTTCCCGTTTTTTAAAAAAGTGTTAAAATAATACGTGGCTCTCCCTAGGCACCCCAAAAATTACAAAAGTCGTTAGCTTTAAATCAATAACAATAAATGTATTTGCATCATCATTTATTCACGATTATAATTACCAATTTACCATAACGTTTTTTACATCTGCTGTATAAAGAATCAAAGGGACCTATTAATCCGATGTTAAAGTAATTAAGTGTTGTTAAGGTTTTTAGCTACAACAAAATTTATATAGTCATTATAAAAGATCAAGATAATGGATCTTTATGATCCATTATTTTAATTATTAATATATTTTTTTGGTACCTAAATATTGTTTATGAAACTTATATTGAAGATAGGATATTAGAAACCATTAACTTTACCTAAATTTAAATCAAAGCCAAGGTAAGTCTACTATGCACATAAAACATGAATATAAGAATTCAAACAACGTGGGTATCTGAATAAATACATGTGAATTGAGGATTCAACCTAACGGTGTATTCTTATTGTCCTGTCAGAACTTAGTGTTCTCGAGGTGAAAAAAATAAATCTATATTTAACAAAATAATTTTAAGATGATTGATTTTATCAAATAAGCATAAAACTAAATTTTAAACAATTGTTTCGTTATAAAGATTATTTTTATAACTATTTAAATCTTTATTAAACTCAACAAGTACCACTAACCAACAAATCGTAAAAAATAAACCAAGTAGAGGTTATAGCAAATTAGGCGTATAAAAATTGGTATTAGGAGAATTGGGTGTATGAAGGTACTACTAAGGAATCGTTTCGAGAAGATTCCATAAGATACATTTACCATAAAGGAGTATCAAAGAAGCAAATTACTTTATATTTACCAATTTTATATAATATAAGCAGTAAAACATAAACTTACCTCTTCAATATATTTAGTCGTTCTTCTTCCTTCAATATATAATCATCTAAATCATCTATAATCCGTTTGTGTGTTTCCAAAAGTGGCTCTACCTCCGAAATTGCTGTGAATAATTCAGCATTTGTGCAAGCCCAGGAAATGCACGCAGCAGCAAAGCAGACCAGTAGATGTCGATTTGTAGACATCTTTAATTGCTATTTGCTCCTAAGACATACATAAAACTTACAATAGTTAAATTATGTTTTAGCTCTCTGTGTGGCCATTCTGTTTAGTCTAATATATGATTATAATTTATATCCTCTTGGCTTGTTATTTAAAATAGATAAGACATTTGGCTTATCTATTTTAAATACCTAAACAATAGAGAGTTTAGTAGTTTCGCAAGCCATTTGTCGTTCAGTTTTCATTTTTCGGACTCAGAGTTGACATGAGCCAATCATACAAAACTTAACGTATATAAGAGTACTACGACTTTAGCATGGACTTAGTAAACTAAAATATTTTAATTAATAACGCTCTAAGTTTTATTATTAAATTACATTAATATATTCTAGTTTTATCATAAATTCTGATACCACTAAGTCCAATAAAAATAGTTTATACTTAAGGACAGTTTTTTCATTGTTATGCATAGACAATACATACAATTTAAAAGCTTTCATTATATAGGACACGCCAATTTATTAATGTCGAAACCATCGGATTGATGCCTCCACGTTGTCGTCGGCATTAATTTATTATTGTAAAGTTCAGTTAACTACGTGGGTATTTATTAAAATACGCAATATATAACGCTTATGTATAGTTAATTTAAAGTTGCTTTAAAACTTTACTTTAAGCTTACGTGATAAGCGTATGTGATATTATTTATTACTACGTCTTTACTAGATCGAACTAGAATATTCTCTAATGAACCTTATGAATTATGTTTAATATTTTATAATAATTTGTGGTAAAACGTTTTGTAATTGTTCAACTTATGGCTATTGATATATTATTTAAAAAAATATAGTATAAAAATTAATTCGAGCAACTATAGGTAATTTAGAAGTTATATTGAAGACGAATCGTTTCGAGATTAATATTTTCTGTAAAAAACTATAAAAAAAATTGTTTATAACTACTTACAGTCAATAAATTATTCACCCAATTAAATAGACATTCAATAGATCACAGATGTATGAGAAATTAATTATAAAGATCAACACACCGACAACGAACTTCCTGTACGAGATTACACACGCGTCAAGTCGTACGTGCGCCGGCGCAGCGCCCGCTTGGGTCAACGAACAAATTAAAACTTCGCTCAGAAGCTAGCGACAGGCGGTGACCTTATCAGTGTGATGACGCTGTACAATAAATGGGACCCCGCTTCATCATCACCCCTTTCTGTTTATTAGATAAAAATTCCATCTCCATTTAACAACTTATAAGACTTATATGGACCCGTGGAAGTACATAGATGATCAATTTTTTATTAAATTTTACTTTAACAGATGATATTGAAGTGAAAGTTTATATTTATACTTGCAGCATAATTAAAAATTAAATTATTCATAGCCAATTATGTATCCATAGCAGTTTAAACAAAGTATTGTAGTTTCATGCAGAATATAATTTTAAGAAGGACAATGTGTACATATGGATATTTTTTATAACAAATGTAATCAATTTAATATTTTAGATTTGATTATAATTTTAAAGAATGAAATTATTATTTTTATCTAGAGAATTTTTTTTGCATGTACTGTTTAAAACATTAAAGTTTCACTTAAATATTACATAGAGAATTAATAAATTTGAAGTGAAACTTTTATGATATGAAAATGGTTTAAAATATACATAAATATAGGATGCATAATTAATAATTTATGTTCATTTTTGTGGTCATCCTGAACATAGAGCATTTAAAAATAAAAAAGAAAGCAAGGCATACGAATAAGCCACCATTTCTAATTTCTTTATATTTTTTATTGCAAAAAAGGGATCAATCTTGTAATACTTGAACTGGATAAGATTTTGGGTTAAATAATAAATAATTTAATTGAAATATCTAGTAGCCAATCTTCCAAAAGAAGAATTATAATTAAATCATTTATTTAAAAAATAGCAAAATTACATTATAAAATATCGAAACAAAAAAAATGTATACAATAACTACATTTTAGACTCTTTTTGATTAATATCAATAATTATTTAATTAATGTGTTAAGTAGGCCAATATATTTAAATGCTTTCTTTAAAGTTTGATTAATGAATAAGGAAATTTTGTGTTTAATTTTTTGCAAAATTTAGCGCGCCACAAAATGTTGATTGTATGGACAAAGAAATTTATACATATACATATAAATAAATAAACATAAGAACTATCTTAGAAAAAAAATCAGCTCTCAAATCGATTGTAGGTATTCTACAGTTGAGCCCTAGTATCTGGCTAGTTTTATTTATTTATTTTGAATTTAAAAATAGTACTTAATATTAAAAATATATCTGTTGAACGTGAAAAAACATATATAACTAAGATTAAAATGTAATTATTTTTGTTAGCGTTTACGTAGTACATGTGCTGAATGAATTGCTTACCTTTTAGGTATTACAACATATTCTCAATTGCCTATATTATTTCACTATTCAAAGAAGAGTTTTTCTAACTTTTATTACGATAAACGTTTTGTTTATACTTGACTAGAGCTTATTCGAGAGCTTTAAACTTTTGACAAATAATTGATTAATTGACAGACTTGAAACTGACAGTTACAGAATCATAGACTATACAAACAAAACATCTATTCTATTCTTGGTGAAATGGCAGTGCTGTGTTGCCACAATTTTGCCAATGTCTTGTTGTGGGAGGGTAAAAAGCTCCTATTTAACTAAACAAAACATGTTCAAAATAGGACATTACCTACTCGTTAAGTGCTGCCAATTGCCACAATATTTTTTTCCGTGAAACTGGCCCGGCCAAGGTTAAGGTAAAGTATTCACGTAATTTTTTTTGGAAATTAATAAATGTTAAATAATAAAAAAATACTCTAAACCGATTGTAACATTTGTTTAATAGCCATAACTTAAAAAAAATTAAAAGGAGCTTCAACTTAATTTATAAAAAATTACATCCTAGCTAGATGTATTACAGAAGTAGTAATTAATTGGTAAATTATGTACGTAATAACTTTAATTTGACACTTGCTTGAATATGCAAAAGTCCAAGTTCGTTAATCGTTACCACATAAAAAAAATTGAAGTGTCCGAACTACTCATGTCTACTGAGTCAACTGTCAAGTTATCATATCACGGTATTGCACACGTTTTGAGGTTAGAACATGTTGTAAATAAACAACTTTATTAATCGTATTTTTCTTCTTACGTTAACAAATCAAAAGTGAACTATATTTAATTCATCTTAGAATGTCAGGTTTAAAAATTAAAGTTATAAGTCGCAATCCTGATGATTATTTACGTGCTACAAAACGTGATATTCATAAAAGTATGATTATAATTAAGAATTAATGTATATTTTCTTAAATATTCGTTATTTTATTTTATTTATTTTTTACAGTACAAAGAAATTATGACCCTAGTCTTCATCCTCTGGAAGCACCCCGAGAATATGTGCGGGCGCTTAATGCTGTAAAATTGGATAGAGTCTTTGCAAAACCCTTTATTGGAAGCTTAGATGGACATTCCGACGGTGTATCTAGCCTGGCCAAGCATCCAAGCCGGCTTGCCTTGCTAGCTAGTGGAGCATTTGATGGAGAGATAAGGCTCTGGGATTTAACTTCAAGAAAATGTATAAGAAATTTCATAGCTCACGAGGGTTGGGTTCGTGCTCTTTGTTTTACACCAAACGGCAAAACTTTTACAAGTGTTGGAGATGACAAAACTATCAAGACATGGAAAACTGAAATACAGTCACCTGACGATGAAGATCCAATTAACACACTATTAAGTATGTCAGTGGTATCTGGTGTATCCCATCATAGAAATAAACCTATATTTGCAACTTGTGGAGAACATTGTCAGTTGTGGGAAAACACTAGGAATGAACCAATCAAAGTTTTCAAATGGGGTGTTGATAGCCTTCATCATGTAGCTTTTAATCAGGTATTTATTATAACAATTTATTATGCCAATATGGTGTAAACTTTGAATGACAATACTTAGGGGACTGTGTAGTTTTATTTAGTTATTAAATGAAGAGAAGAAGAATATGTATTTTTATACTTTTTGACACAGTAGGAATCACAAATTTAAGCTACCATCTAGCTTCATCTACAATGCTACTGCATGTATCGTAAGCAACTAACATATGATATTGTACCATAACAATAATTCTAATATGGTACAGTATGGTATAACACTCATATCTGCAACTCCAAGTCAAGACGCGGTTATTGCATGAGGGTGGGCATTTTATTAGATCCACCCCAAATCATTGAAGAACGCAGCAGCAGCAGCTTAATCACACTGAATAAAAATGAGTTGCCTTTAAACTTAAGGCAAATCCACTTTTTAAGAAATTAATACTTAATGTTTTACTATTCTTTTAGGTAGAGACAAATTTACTTGCATCTTGTGCAAGTGATCGTAGCATTATATTGTACGACTGTAGAGAATCAGGTCCATTACGAAAAGTAGTTTTGGAATTAAGATCAAATGCACTGGCCTGGAATCCTATGGAAGCATTCATGTTTACTGTTGCAAATGAAGATTATAAGTAAGTCATATAATATATTGTTCATTTTATTGTTTTTAAGCAATCATAAGAGCATCATAACACTAAAGCATCACTGAATAAACTTGATCTATATAGTATTGCATAAATAATTAAAATATTGCCTACATATTAGTGCAATTAATTTTTTAACTGACTTCAAAAAAAGGAGGTGGTTTCTCAATTTAATCGTAAATAGCCTTTTTTATTAATATGCTTTTTTTTTTTAATTTTAGTTTGTACACGTTTGATGTAAGAAAACTGCAACAACCAGTCAATATTCATATCGACCACACTTCTGCTGTAATAGATGTAGATTATGCACCCACTGGGCGGGAATTTGTCGCAGGAAGCTATGACAAAACTGTTAGGATATTTGAAACATTGAAAGGACATTCACGTGATGTGTATCACACAAAGCGGATGCAGAGGCTAACTTGTGTGAAGTGGTCTTTAGATAATAAATATATCCTGACAGGTTCCGATGAAATGAATATAAGAATGTGGAAAGCAAGAGCGAATGAGAAACTTGGTGTTGTGAGTATAACATAATATATATATAAAAAATAACTTATCCATACTAATTCTAAAAATGCGAAAGTGAAGCGAAAGGCTACTTTTTTTTTAAAATCAACCCCAGAAAAGGTTGCGCGAGGAGTTGACACTTTTTATAATTTTACACTTTCACGGCCAAACCGTGAACCAATTGTAATGAAATTTGGTACACAGATGGTCTAGAGCCTGAGATAAAACATAGGCTACTTTTTAACTGGAAAATAGGGTTATAAGGGGGGGTCAAAGTTTATATGAAAGTCCACATGGATGGAGTCGCGGGCAACAGCTAGTATTATCATATTTCACAAAGTCTGAATGTCACAATTTAAATTGAATCTAAGGTGTTATTTTGGCATTTATGTAATAAAGTTTAGCGCCATCTACACAACAATAAAGTGAAAATTTTTACTGAAAAACGTGGTAACTATAAGCCTGAGCTTATAGCAAACTAAAGCATACTGAATATTTTGTAAGGGCGCCAGATGGCGGTAAAGTATCTTTTTGCTGTAATTTTACCAACCACGCCATCTGTCTGATAACTATTTCGATTTTGTATTCCATTTTCAAATATCTAAATGTTCTCCCTGTTCTATTTATTAACTGATAGCTTAGGAGGTTGGTTACCTTTAAGTTTCTTATTATTTCATTTTACTTGAGTTTTAATTAACATTTAGACGATTATTTTTGATAAAATTAAAACATAATAGGGAAAAGAATATTTGCAGAATTTTTCAGTACCTTTCCAGAAATAATATTTGTTATATCAGTAGGTAAAAAATTAAATTAAATTATTTCCCGTTAAAAATTTTGCCGGTTTTGATTCTTGCTTTATAAAACCATTAAATATATGTTTGATATTTATTTTTGTAACATTTGTGTATTACGTCACCATTTATTCAATTGCTCTGTTGTCTAAACGAATACCTAATCCTTGAACAAAATTTTTATGATTACATTTTTATTTTCAGCTTAAACCGCGCGAACGTACAGCTCTTAATTACGCAGATTCTCTTAAGGAGAAATTCGCAAGTCATCCTCAAGTTAAGCGTATAGCAAGGCAGCGACATGTACCGAAACACATAATGAATGCTCAGAAGGAATTGAGGACTATTCGAGAGAAGAATAAAAAGAAGGAAGCCAATAGACGTGCTCACAGCAAACCAGGAGCCGTCCCTCAAGTGCCAGAGAGAAAGAAACACGTTGTTAAAGAAGACGAGTAAATAGTTATGAAATTTGATTTGTTGTTTTTGTTCTGAATTTATGTAATCATTTTCTGGAATTATAATACTTACCTACGTTAAAATCTTATAATACCAACACGTATTTTTGAAAGATTGATTGTTATAGTTTTGCTAATAGTAAAAGACAAGGAGATTCAAAAGTTTGTGGCAGAAACAGGGAGGGACAATATAACTTTACTTTGATTTTTTACAACAAACATTGAGTTATATTACGATGTTTTCGTTAACATAAGGGAATCTGCTAATGGTGTTTCTTTTTTCATCAGTGGAACAGCAATAGGCGTGATCTTTCAACGCCAGGCGGCGTTAGGGCGCGAATCATTTGTTATTATTTCTCTCACGCGTCGAGTTTCCAAACAAATTGTATTGTAACTGACAATATGAGCGATTATTGTTCGATTCAACAAAAATTGATGTAGCTTAAATATTGAAGATTTCTCGTGTTGTCCTCCTAATGGGAATAGTTTTTTAATAAAAATTAAAAACTTTTATTTTTAAGGATAAATAGATTAGAAGGTAACAAATTTAAAGAATATTTTCAGAAATTTTCTTAAGTACCTACTGTAAAGGAAATTACACATTCAAAACTAAACCCTGGGATCTATAGAAACTCAACTAGGTACGTACGTTACATAAAACTATTATTGATTTTAAAAATAAAATTTGAGCAAGAAATGTTTAAATATGCACTGTATGTTGTAGTTTGATATTATATCCGTCACAAGATGAATAAATCGACACGGTTGCGTATTTTTCTTCGTTTTCCCCGCGTCGGGCGAGCGGTGACACGTCCTGACGTATAGAAAACGCATTGGCGATGACGGCACATCTATAAATCATATTTTGGGATACGCGATCGTCCATTCTCCCGTCTGTCTCCCGATTTTCCACGTTTTTTGTCTGATTCCAAACTATAGGTACTTATTTACGCAGTTGTGCAAGTGTAAACGCTGTGGCTTTTTGTAAAGGATTTAATATACGCAATCTATCCGTAATTAATGACGCATTAAGGTTGATAGCAAGGAGAAGAAAACACTAGATTTGATTCTACGCCTTTATTTGCTCACATAGAAATGTAAAATCGGAACAATCTCTTACGAATAAAGTAAAGTTTGTAAAGTTGCTGGTATTAGACTAAAATAAAAAAAAACTGTTTTGTTAAGTACCTATATCTTGATGGAATTGTATTTTATATTTACCAAATACCTGAACCGGTTGAATATTCGTATCATTTCAATAACAATAAAAAAAACTTTTAGAACGTGTTTTGTGTCCTAAAAAATCTAAAATACAATACTTTCTGATATTGCGGTATCTACACAACACCAAAATATTCAAATACAAAGTAGTTATTAAGATACGTTTCACGCACCAGCCGTTAGCCTATCCATTGGCAACATTTATCATCGAAATCCTATAAAAAGTAAACCGGAACTAATCCCGCCTGCACCCTCCCTAATCTGCATACGCCCAGGAAAATAATTTCACGCTCTTACAACATTGAGATGCTACTTGTGATTTAGCGATAAATGTTACCTTTCATGTCATGTCGTCACATGACTGTTGAATATGTTTTGTTAGGGATCTATTATAAAGTAACATACGTAAATAAAAATCTTCGAACATTGTGAAGGATTCTGACATTAACATAATACAGATAATACAAATAATAACAAATGAGTAATTTAAAAACACGTTCATGAGTCCCTCGCGAATGTTATGGTCGGAGGTGGTTACTTACCATCAGGAACCTCTCCTGCTTTTTTGTCCGCTTGTTTTATAAAAAAAGAAGTTATTAAAGTTTCATTGACGGGCTAATATTAAACATTTCACAGGAGGCAGTACAGTATTTGAAATTTTTGACTGGTAGGTAATATAAAAAAATAAGATGATGTTTCGTCGTCGTACACAATATATGTATGTATCTAAGTCTAGGCCTTTAACATAAAGGGAAACATGTCGCGCGACGGCCGTTATTGATACACGGAAAAGATTTCTCTTTGATAGTTGAGGTCGCTGCGTTTTGACGCTTCCCGGCCGTACTAGCGTATTGAATAGAGATGCCTTAATATTGTACGATTGTCGATATATTTTTTTAACGCTACACGTTTCGGATTCGTGTTGATACTTTGTAACAAATAAATAACAATCAGAGTTTTGTCACTACTAAGTGTAAATTGAACACGAAATAATTTTTCTATCATTGTAGGTACCTACATGTATAGATAGTTTATTTTATTTAGTAAGAAATACATAATATGAAATACCTATATATATGTTTTTTATAAACGCTTTATCATTGGTACCTCGTCGATCGTAGATTTTTATGTACCTAACCCTGTTAATTAAAATTAATGAGGAAAATAGATCCTTCATGGTTTTTTTCGCAGGGTTTTTAATCTATGTAGGACTGACATATTTCAAAGTTATCGTTAATTTCCATAACCATTTGCGTTGTTTTTCATGCGTTTTTTTAATAAGTAGATAGAGCGATTTAAGAGGAAGGTTTATATGTATACTACAACATCGTCATCATGTGGTTGCTATTTATTTTATAAGATTAAGAAATATATCGTAGCTATCGAATATTTAGGTGTAGAGTCCTCCCTATGAGACATAAAGTTCCCCACACATTGCTATATTTATCGATGGACTTTGGAAGTTTTCAATATTATGACTGCTATTTTACATGTGACATGGATACTTTTTATTACGATTTCGCATTTGCCGCCTGGTGCGTTAGATTTTTATTCCATTAGGAAAATGTTGGTGATTTTACTTGTGTACGTGTCGAAGCTGACATGTTGTTTTGATAGATACACAAATATATTATAGTTTTGTAATAAAATAGATTAATCAATAATAATTAAATTGTAGATAGGTATGTAGCATATCTATTAACCGCTATTGCACAAAGCTTTTCGAATTTCGGATACGTACCTACCTAGGTACCTACTTATTATAAAAAAATTAATATTTAAATATCGAATAAGGTAGGTACCTAGATAATAATTTTAATAAGATGTGTATAATATGATATAAGTAAGTATGTAGGTAATAGTAGTTAACAATCCGGCATATTTTCAAATGAAACTCATTCACATGTTACCTACTCAATAACTGTTGTCTATGTATGTAGATATCGATTTTAAATAATCTCACTAACAAAGCTTTCGGTCATTTCAATTACTAAGTACCGATATTGGATTACGCGTCGTAAATTCGAGTATTCGAACCATTTCATATAATATTCCATTATGCTATCAAACCAGTAAAAAATTGAAAATGCCCGCGGTCGCTTTATTTTTCCATTGAAACCGTATGTCATTTTTATGTGGCCACTTTTCGACAATATATTCCTTTCTATTGTCGCAAGGTGCTCATAGGGATAAGGGCTTTAATATACGATTATAGGTGACACTCACTATTGTGCTTGACCTATTCGCTGAGTTATTGGCCTTATCGCCGATGATGGCACAATTTGGAGATTCTTTAACGATCTCCGCACATTTTGTATGGTGAGCCTTCAGCCGTCCAACCGTTAATTATTTATGACATGCTTTAATCAAATGCCAGATAATCTTACACATCAGTATAATGTGTTTAATCAATTTATAGATAAAGATGGTCACTTATATAAGAAAGATCTACTTAAAAACTTATAATATGAAAAATCTTATCAATGAAAACAAAGAGCATACTGGAACAAATATACAAATATAAGAGTCAATAAGACCTATCCCCATTTACAGACTCAAAGCCTACTTAAAGTAGATAAAACGGTCACCGGAGGCACGCGAGTATCAAAATAACCATATTTGAAGAACACATAAAAAGCAGACATCGTTTTTCTTTTAAAAAACTTTCTCATTTGCCTATCAATAGTGGTTCGAGCAGATCTGACCGTAATAAATGTCATACTTTATGGCACTTAGGAAAATATGCAAGGGAACGGTTTTTACATTTTTAGGCGGTGACCGGGGAACGCATTGTCGAATTTTGCGCTTTAAGCGGCCATTTCCCGTGGCTATTTGAGAAATTGTAATTCCCATCTAATGTTTGCTTTATTGGTTCTCGCTCACATGTAGGTAGATTTTTAAAATATTATTTTTATTTAACAGGATATCTAAGGGGATTTTTATGTTATAAAATATACAAATTAAAAAAAAAATAATTTTATTTATAAACAGATGCCTCTTTCGATTTCAAGTAGGTATAACATAACAGAAGCGATCACATCGATATGCCATTACTGCACAATATTTGCGTAGCGGCGTCTGCGGGTGTTTGATAAAATTTTCTATTTATTACCACGAATAAGCCCTAGACACGTTTAAAATGCGTCACGCATTGACATCCGACTCCGCAAAACGAGGGTTGTCAGCAGTGATATACACAGATAGGAGAAACTAATAATAATCCTTTAATATTTTTTTACTTATATTACATTTTAATAAATATATTTCGAACCAAGATCGACGGCATACGGAAAATTATGTACTAATCTGATAATTAATCGATTGAGTTGTATGAAATTGTGTTATGTCACTAAAAAAATAAGAGTGTAGGTATGTAAGTATACCTACTCAAATACCTAAGTAACAAGAATTTTATTTACCTAGAATAATACGTCTCAGTAGGTATATTATATTCATTCACATTGTAGTTCTAAAACTGACAACTACATTTCGAATATTATTTATGTTATACGTACTTTTTTTAAAATATAATAATTTAAAATCATTTTTATACTGTGCAACCCTACATTTTGGCGGGATCGCACTACACCCCCGCCAATATGTGTAATGTCAATAGTGCCGTGTGAATAATTTTTCATCCATTCCTATTCCCATTATATGTGTCAGCTCACTATCAGCACGCACAGGATATAGATTCTGAAGAGGAATTGCATTTTGCATAAGTCGAGCAGCTACTGATAACATATTTTACAGATTTGTGCATTTATGTTGAAATAAATTTGTAACAAATGCCTTTGGCACCTAAGGGGTTCATTGAATTTTAAAGCACATACATTTTGTTACTTTAAATGTTAATATAGCTGAATACCCACAGTATGTGAAAGCATCTTTGCCCTTTGAAAAGGAGCTCTAAGAGTCTAGGTACTCTTAGAGCTCCTTTTCAAAGGAGCACTAAGAGTACCTAGTACTATCCATTGGATTTGGGGTGATCAATTGGATTTCTTTAGGACTCTGATGTGGTGATGGGTTATTGGCCTAATTACAGTAATACCGGTGACTCAGTCATGTACCTAGTAGTCTTTTGGTTAGTATTAGATCATAATCATTACCTAAAAATATATCTACCCATTGTCTTAGTGGTAGTTAGGAACCATTATTATTATCATAATAGAGCGTTGTTACTAAAACTTCTTAAAAACAATTTTTTATTTATCAAATATTTCTTATCTATATCCTTATAGAAACAGCGCTCTAAGTTAAAAAAATACTCAATAACGTATGAAGATTGCGTCTCTTTGGCGTCGTTTCCTTTGCACACCGTGTAACATTCTATTCAGGTTGGAGCTATCATTCATTGCACGCTGCGGTCAGCATCGACTAAGCCTTACTGCAGTCAAAAGAGCTTTGACTTCAAAGCATCTGGGAGTAACAGCTAACACCAAGAGAATACAAAATAAACGCAAACACTAAAGAAAGAGTGCAAAATAAATGCGGCATCACCATATTACACAGCCATTGAATCAAAAGACAGACAGAGCGTGAAGTGATGAAAACTGGAAAAATAATAAAGTATCCCTTTTTACTAGTGACACGCGTACTATTCTGGGAGCTTCGGATCAGCGGCGTGTTCACAAGGGAAATATTAAAAGGAGCTACTTTCTTTGTTGCCGCCGGAGCCATCTTGCCGGGGACAGGGGTAATCTGCCCGACAAGGAAGTCGATACGTACTTGGAAAAAATCATTTATTTACACTGTATTGATTAATTAGAACAATATTTAAATCGTAATTTTTGTGAGAAATTTAATTCAATAGGCACAGCATACCATAAAACATTTTATTTGAAAGAGTGGCTAAAAAAGGACCGTCGGAATGCTAAAACTATGATAAAAAATGGCATAAAAATACCGTCAGTCACGGAATAGGCAACTGTTTGTTTAATTGTGACATTGCACTTCGGTAGGCTGTGTCAATATGGACACTTGCAGGGAGACAGATGATTTTACATCAAAAGAAGCGGCAACTTGAATCGACTTGTAAACATCACAGATCCGGACACTGTTTAAACGACACTGCAGAGGTTGAAAATTTACACTTCAAAACGAACAGACGGAATTTTTTAACGTCACCGACACCGACCGCTTTGATAGAGGGTGAAAATTGTTCTAACCTCGTTCTGTAGGTACACGCAATAGGATATTAAATTTTTTCTTATTAGTACATATATGTGCCTCTAGTTGTTAAAATAAAACCTACTTAGTAGAATCATCGATTCTGCGAATACCTTATAATGCTTGTCATGGTTATTATGTTAGAAATAACATATTATAAATATGTTATTAGAATTTTAAGCTCCGAATAAGTGTATCCGACAAAAATACGAAAATAGTTGTTCAAAACTATGTAGTTGGGAACGTTAAAACTGTCATTTTGTATATCAGACACCGAAACCCTTTGCACGAAATTTAATTAGAACACTGTAAATTATCGAAAACAGCGTTCGTACCTGCAACATTGTGTTCACAAATTTAATTTCGTAGTCCGGCAATAGGTGGCTGAATGCGGCCGGTAGCAGACTACGGTCCCGACTCCCGGACATCCGAGCATTTCTGCTGCTTTATTTACTGCACTTTACAGTCTGGCTATAATCTGATATTCTAAACCGGTAATTGGGTAATGGCGTTCCATGTAATTAAATTGGCAATCGACAGAAAATCATTTGTGTCGTTCAATCGCAGCTGTAATTCAGTTATTTGAATATAATTATAATTATCGATATATTGTAACAAATACTTTAATCTTCTTTTATTACTTAAATGAATTTAAATGTTTGTCTGTTTCCTGAAAATTTGACTATAAATAATAAAAATAAATACAAGTAACCAGCACGTTACAAATGCATTAATTACCTATATTATCCAGGTATTACTGTTTGACGTACCTACAGAAAGCTTTCATCACAAAAGTGTACAGTTTAATCCTGAAATATTTTTAACTCCACAGTAATTAACATTATTACTTTTCAGAGATACATATCTGTAATACATTTATAAAATTTCATGACAGGGATTACAGTCGGTGTGCGTCGCACCGAAGTTACGGCTTTAATACAAAAATAAAGTTTAACGAGGACGCGCAGTCTGTTGCAGCTCCCAATGTTGAGCTCGATTTATTGCTTCGTAAAGACCATTTATTTCCGATACTTTCTGCGGACTATAAAATCACTATCATCTGCGAAAAAATTTTTACACATTTTTGTAGTAAAATGGAACGCCTGCTCTGTTTGCACGGCAATATAGATGTCCTGGAGTTTACTGAATAACCAATATTCGTTAATGTGATGAACATTTCGCCATAATTGAGTATCACGAGACCATGGTATGCAGGCAGATACGAAAAAAGTAATACCTCTGGGTGGATCTAACCACGTCTTTTGATATTACTTCTTCTTATTAGTTGATCTCCAATTAGTTTTTTGCAAAGTAATTTATTGCTTTCTAATGACCACCCTCATTTGAGTTGCAAGTCTTGGCCTTTTTAGTTTATTTTGCAATGATCTCTATAGTATCAAGGATGACAATTTCTTGTAATAAATATTTGATAACGAAATATAAAAGCATGTTCTTTTTAGAAAAATATGTACTATAATTTTTATGAATCTTTACATACCTATAAATCAATTGTAGGTTAAGCAAGTTTTAGATATTTTTCGATAAGAAACGTGTGCGCTTAATTTGTTTGAATATTGATAATGAGGACTGGATTATAAGACAAGTGAAATATTCCATTCTTTCGCGACATGGATTAATGTTAAGTAGCAGTCATACATTTATGATTTATCAAAAATATAATCGATGAGGATAGTAAGAATTCAATTTTGTTTTTGTAAAGTAAAATCATGATGGAATTGGAATTACAAGATGTTCGGGCTCGAAACATAATATTTAAGGTTGCATTTGAAAAAGTGAGAAGTTAAAACAAATACAGTTCCGTGGTAAAATATTTTATGAATTTAAGAATGAATATCTTTAGTAAAGAAAATAAAATGTATATAAGAAAAGCTGTGAAAGGAACTGATCAATACTACGAGTATTTCAACGACCTAGTGCTTCACTATCTGCTTGCCTTTATAGGAAAAACATGCTATTGATGAGATCTATGCAATTGAATACAGACTCATTGTCATTTTTCTTGTCTTAATTGGCCTTAACTTAAGGATATAAGATTACAAGTAGGTGGCACTCTTAGCGACGGCGTAGTTAGTTGAAGCTTTCTTAAAACTGTGCTTTGTAGGTAATTTATTTCTATATTTTAGTTAGTTTGTTACAATATTAATGGCAATTATAATTTTCCACGTGTAATGCAAAGGTAAGTATGAATTTATAATAATATGTAGAGCACGTAAGGACACAGTTCCGTAAATTATTCTTAGCGCAAATAGGGCTTCTTCTTAGCGGTGTTTATTAGGTATGTGCTTATTGTATTATTGTTTCAAGGTATTCTAATATATATTATTACATGAGCTCGTTTTGTTAATATTTTTATATAAAAATAACACGGTTATAAAATAGAAACTTCTTTAGTAATAAAGAAGATGCATATACATATCATTGATAAATTTCTAGAATACTTAAAATTATATCGATACTGCTGGATGTAGCGGGCTAGTAAAAGATTTTAAATAACGTCAAAAAGTATTATATTATTCAACAATATAATACTCTACACAATAAAGTGTATGTAAAAGTAGTAAATATAGATAGTTCCAAACTATCTGTTCCATTCAAATGTTATGAAAAATATATTATTTCATTCCAAATTACTGAAGGTTTAAAAATGAGCTAAGTACCAATAGATATATTCTTTGTTATTACTAGGTATATAAACTAGGTTTATTAGTTACTCTATCATCTTAAAAGATATTGCTACTAAACGTTTTAAATAAGGCTCTCGTTCTTTAACGTATTCCACCATTTTGTTAAAGTTCTGGCACAATCACTTCTTGGAATTTGATTATCCGTCCATGACTCGAATCTTTAGGAATAAATAAAACGGTTTCTTACTTTATAGTCATATTAGAAAGTATATCAAGTAATAAGTTATATTTGATTGTTTAAAGAGTGACTGAATTTTAAATATCGGTACCTACACGCTAGTAAGCAAAATTTGTTACCCAAAAATCTTTGTTAGTCCTGATTCAATATTTCTCACGTCATTCATTCTGTCTCTGTATTAAACCTACCCAACACATACAAAACCTAGCTGAACAATTAAACATCTTATATATTTTATAATCAAATAAATATGTACCTACAAATGACGGTTTCTCTTCTACTATTTTTATGACCTAGTCTGGAATTAAATACAGTGACATCTCCTTAAATAACTACCTACATGAATACTCTATGTATATAAATCAGAAGCCGTTATGAATTAGTGTTACAGTAAATAAAGATAAGCACGTCCTCAAGATTCAACTCTTTTAAACATTACTCGTAGCTGTGTTGTGACATACCATTATCGCAATGATTTATCATTGATAATGATTGTAAAAACACACATCCTCCCAGATTATATTAATATAATTATGACTAAATTGTTCGTTGTTTGTTTCTGTACAATATTTTTATCATAAAGTAATAGATCATCTACGAGTTGGTAATATTTTAAAGCGTAATTTAAATTGTATTTTATTACGTGAAATGTTTGATTTTAATTTACCTAAGAATACTTTATTCTCATTTCTCCATAGGTAATAAACGATGGTACCTTGTAACCCTTTTCTATTTGTCTTTCTTCTATATATTCCTTCGATAACCTTTTTCTATTTTCAAAACTGTTTTATTGAAACTCATAAGATTTATAGTTTTGAATTAATTATGTATATAATAAGTTCAATAATATAAGAAGTTGGAAGTTCCTACCTTAGGTTTCTATATTAAACCACAGTCTCAACGATTTCTTAAGTGTCGCTTTTCTTTACAACCCAAATTGTAATAGCCCTTATATCTATAACAATTCCAACAACACTTCGAGGTTTTAATCATACAATATTACATAAATACTCGAACCATTGGTAGTCTATTGTAAATTTAAAAAAATCGTTGTCCACGTTTTAAAGAGCAGATATAAGAGGGTTTGGGTTTCGTGAATGCTATAGAGATTGAAGATTGCCATTGTTTTATACTTTCCACCCTTTTATTTATTTTAAATAAGTGCTGGGAACATAAGAGTTTACTGGTGGGGTCTATATTATAATGAAGAATACAGTTGAAACAATAAAGCTTAGATGTTTTCTTGAAAGGAGGTTATCGTTTTGTTTTTTAATTTTATGATGTAAACACAAAGAAAAATATAATCGAAAACAAGAAAGTTATACATGTAAGTGATTAAGTCATATTTTATATAACAGGACTCTGAAAACTTCAGTATTACATACATATATTACATACCATAGTAAAATAATAAAAAAGGTAAAAAAAGACATATCGATTTTATTAAAAAAAAATAAAGCCTTCTTTAAAAATTCTTTTTTGTGAACTCTACCTACTTATGCTTCTATGTATTTTTTTTATAAACAAAAAACTTAAAAAGGTAGCTGCCTAATATTTTTGGGTTATTTGTGCTTAGGTAGTTGTTTTTGCATATCATTTTGTACAGATAAATATATATTTACGTATAGTAACGTAGCGAACTTCCAATACGATTATCTAGCAGTGAACATATTATGTGACGACAGTTAGGTACTCATGTACGAGTACCTAACTGTACAGGCATGCAATATTAATGTTTATTTACGCATTTTATTTGCTTCATCCTTTAACGAGATTAGAAAATTCTTTGCATATGTTTTATTATTTTCATTGAACCTAATACTACCATTGAACATTAATATATGCTAGCTTCGTTAAGCCAACGTGAGTTTTCGTTTTGGCCTTAATTTTAAATCGATGTTTTTCAAATTTTAATTACAATTTTGAAATACCTACAGTAAATGTACTTCATGGGCTTTGTTTAATACAATCTTTAATTAATAAAATTAATTTAAGAAATGTAGAGTTAATAATACAACAAGTTGTATCTGAATTATTAAATTATATCTACCTTTTTTATATATCTACTATTTGGTAGCTACTTATACGTAGTCTATTTCGAGTATCGTAATTAAACATAAATAGTCAAGAATATCTTAAACTGATCATGTAGCACGTATCTATAAATAAATTTAGCTAAAATTAAGTTTTCAATTAAAGTCGTGTAAGTAAATGTTTTGTAAGCAATTATAACTTAAAGCGATCAACAAGTTTGCGAATAATGTTATTTATAATTTTTAAGTTACCCATCAGAGGCTGTATCCGTCAAAAGTTTGATAACCTTTAGTGGCCGTGACCTCAATTCAGCGACCGATACCGATTCGTTGCCAACTACCTACGATCAGACTCTACTAGCAGCCGTATCACCGGTCCCAGCTTTATTATTTATTCACATTCATAAATTATGAATACTGAATGAAATAAAACACAATCCTATAATCTCAATTTAAGAATTATTACATTTATGATTACTAGTTATATTATGATAATCGATATGCCAACCCAACATTATTTCCCAGCAGTTAATGTATAGCTACAATAATTGTTACGAATGTATGTTGCGAGAATGCGAGA
>DWAJ01001827.1:0-20228 GCA_018238005.1 Eurema mandarina | reverse complement strand
TTTCAACTGTCAAATGCAAGTTGAGGGTAGGAGTTTTGGCGGGAATCTTGCGGCGTCTATTTGTAATCTCGATTGAATATTCGTTTTTTGGTGCATAAAGTGATTTAATGTTTGATTGTGATAGTGATTCATGCAGTAAATTAGCTAACAAGTGTCCAGGAAATGAAGTATTTATTCGAGAGCGCATAGTAGCGCCGTTCCGATTGCTCCAAGATTCGTCTAGGTTCTTCGTTAAGCTCACTATCACTTTACGAAGGGCAGAAACGACTGACTGACTCGACTAAAGACGACTTGGTCTTGATGACGATTTTAGTTGACTCATATCGACTTTTATCTTGACCACGTTGCCTCTTATTACATTGACATTGGCAAAAAGCTAGACGCTAATGCCATAATATAAAAAAGAAAAAAGAAGTTGAGGGTACCGTCAAATTAATGTGTATTTGACATTTAGACAGTGTAAAATATACGGACCGGACGGCCCGTTGTCGTTTTAGAAATTGTGTTAATTAAGTAATGGCCGAAAATGAAAGTGGTAAGTGAATTGCTAAAAATCTAGTTGTAAAATCTACATATAGTGAACATTATTAAGTAGTATTTCTCACTATAAAACTCATAATAAAGTATGAGCACAATATATATTACGTTTTCGACTTAAAAAATACGACCAAAAGTCAACCATGCGCAAACATTTACCCACTCGAGATAGCTATGAAAACGCACACTTAAGATGTACGTTGAAAAATCAATTTTCTCCCAAGACACGGTAATTGCAAGCTCTGACGCAAATTGCGATTGCAGCTGCCCAACGCTGGCAAGCTATTTACATTGCACACAAATAAAAATCATCAACGTTCAAGCTGTAGGCTGATTCTTTGTTTGAATTAAGTTATTATAGAATCATCTAGAAGTTTCTTATAGAAACAATTCTTTATTACGTATTGTTTACCTTTATAACTATTTACTCGAAGATTTAGGCTTAACAATGATACTGGTTAGTAATACGAAAAAATGATATTACCCACCTACTTAAAACTTTTATTATGAGGTCCTTATTTTTGATATTAACACGAATCCGAATTGAATACTTAATTTAAATGCCACTATCAATTATATTTTGAATATATTATTATGTTTAAAAAAACAGAAGCACACTTATAATTATATAATTTAATGCCAGCTAAAATAAAATAAAAAAAATGTTAAAAGTAAAAAAAACATTAACACTAATGGCCTATGTTACCTCTTTGGCTTGAACTGTAAAATAGTTGAAATGCAAAGGTTCATCTGCAGTCGGAGACAATAGCAAATCCTTTGTCAATCGGCGCGTCGCGAACAATCGAGAACAATTGAGAATTATCGATTCCTTGATTGATTTATTAATTTATTCTATTCATAGCTGAGTATCAAATAGGTTATCCTTTGGTGATGAGTGTAAGGTTAGGTATATAGGATCCGAATATTGAATATTAAGAATTGTCGTCGTCGTCTCAGCCGCAGGACATAGACTATACCGGAGACTATACAGGACTATACCCTTGGACCTTATTATATTAAAAAAGGCTTAGGTACTTAAAATAGACTTAGGTACTTAAATAATGTTTTCAACAACAAATTGCTTGACATGCAATTTGTTGCTTGTTGATAAATTTAACTAAGAATCGAAAAAAATTATAACCTTGTTTTAACTATTAAACGCGATATAGTGATTTAGCATGAATGGATGAAGTGTACTTGGTAAAAATCGGGTGAAACCGGTCGCGGCTAGTTTTAAGAGTCAATATTATTTAATAATTATTTTTATAATAATTTTATGATACATTTTTTTAACCAACAAACTGTAAAATAAATATCCGAGGCATAAATTCAACAATACTCTAGTACAAACGAAACGGATATTTTAATTCGTTGTATCAAACCGTGCGCTATAAATTACGTTGTCGAGAAAATTTCACTGGCAATATTTCAGGCGCGGAATTGACTTGTCTTTGATACTGTTTATGAATATTGTGAACACGTGGCGAATAAGGACAATGTTTTACAATTATTTTTGTATAAAGTTGGTTGATATTTATATAGTTTACGTAATGCAATTAAGTATTTTCAAAAAATAAAAGAGGATTTTTATAGATTTGATCTACATGCTTTTAAGTAAGAAAATCTAAGATAAATAATTAATTTTGACGTAACTTCAGGCACAGATTATTAGTTGAATTATTTAATATTTATTAAAAATCGAATTCTCTGACTGTTACAGATTAAAAATGGAATTCAAAAACTGCACCATCGACGAAACGTAAAGGCAGAAGCTGTGGTTAATAAGCATGGAAGAAAAAATCTGAAAGTAACTTGTCGCTAACAAGGGCTCGCGGTTATGCGGTCGGGAGATAATGTCATACCGCAAGAAGGCACGGGTAACGAGCTTTGCCACAACTTGCGTTTATAATTCTGTCATCGAAATGTCATGTTATTTTTGTATGATTCTAATTTCTACGCACTCTCAGGTTTATTATGTTAGTGTAATTTAAAAGTAATTTATTTTAATGTGAACAGAATTCGCGGAGTTGAGGGCTCAAGACAACATATATTTTTAAATGCGACTTGCAATCTCTAATAGGATAAATTAACACTAAGGATTATATTTTATAATAAAAAATGCTTACTTATATTGTAAGGGCGAGTTCTAGTTAGGTGATTGTGGACGTTGTTACTCAACCAAAGAAAAATAAATGGAATGGAGGGTATTTATTGGGACAAAACAATACAATATGAGCGTCAGAAATCAAGCAGTTACTAATCACAATAATAACTGATTTATATCTAAAACTAGCGTCCAGCCCCGGCCTATCGCATTCGCAATGCCTATATTATGCATATAGTATACAACTTCCTTTTGAATCACTCTTTCTAGTTAAAAAAATAAGCATATAGGGACAGAGAAAAAAGCCACTATGTCTCATACAATGTGTATGAAACATAGTCGCTTTCGCATAGTAAAAATCATTTAAAGAAAACGCGAAGCTCTTTCACAGTTCGCTATTTAAATTATATAATTCTAACAGGATCAATGTCACGTGACCCAAGCGCCGCGCCGGCCACCTAAGTGACGTGACGCGTGACGCGTAACGCGTGACCTGATGAATGATCCGGCACGTAACTTGTCACCCGGTTCAGCGGACGAAGGGAATATATGAAACAGAATGACCGTGCCATGTCGTTTACGAAGATTAATATGAGACAGGTATGTATTTTTTTATACATATAAAAACTATAAACGTAGGCTTTAATCGACGACGACGAGAAAGAAAGTAAAACGTTTTAGGCAGTTTATGTAAGTCCTAATTTCTAAACTACTTAACCGATTTGAAAACGTTTGATATATGTAATCTCACAACATCCCCAATGGCCAGGCGAGTCCCACATAACCCGTCGCACTTTACCATCAGCCACGCGACGGGTATGCCTAAAAGCTCTATAAAAAAAGGTATAAATGTATCATAAATGAGCAATTCGTGATCATTGCTAAATATATAAAATTTGATTTTGCTAATGAATTTAAATGTGGCACATGCATTTTCATCCCGAATAGGACGTTACTACAATAATGTTAGAATGTGTCATAACTCATTACTATACCTATGTGCAATTAAAAACGTTACGATATCTCATCGTTATTTACGAACAAAAACTTATTTCTTTTAAAAATTGTGAACCCTTAAACGATTTAATTACTGTAAGCGCAAGAGTGACATATGTGAACGCTGTATCGGCGAAATGTAACAATTTTTCACCTCGAATTAACATTCCCACCTTGCTGCATATCGCTCTTATTACGAGGGCTATAATTACGCAAATTGCGTAATAGCAGCCTGTCGGCGTGTAATATGTAACCGTTTCAATACGATTTGTATGGCTCTGTAATAATAAAGCGTGGTTTCTTCAGGGCGACCATTGAGTTATTGGCGTTTATCGAGGACATGTCTGTTGGTAAATATTTTACAATATTATCATTTTGAGTACAACGTAGTGTGATATGAATATTATAAAACCGTAGCAATACAACAGTATAGTATATTGTAGTGGCAACTAGATTACATAGACATACTTTTCTTTTATAAATACCCACATGTAGTATATAATGGATAGTTAAACCCAGACCCAGAAGGCATGATGTTACAACTGCATTAAACAGCTGTCAAAATATTCGTAGATGCATGTGTGTGGTGGTGTGAAAATGATTGTTTGAATTATTAAATATTATTTATATACTTCCAGACCTACACCATCTCAACAGTTGTTCTTGAAAGTGCATTTTCACAAGGAGTTCTTGGTATATTCATCTGCAACTCAGGTTCCTTCAAGAAAAAAGTATTCCTTAAAGGCAAAACTCTCCATCACGTGACACGTATCCCTTAATAAAGAAAAATTACTTAGCTTCAAGATTAACAGTCATCTTATTTAAAACGTCTACTCTCAATTGGAACAACATTGTCTCCTTTATACTCCTTGTATAAATTAAATCGAAAAATAGAATACCTATACTACAATTGATTATATGAACCACTTTTATTCAATTCCCACTCGCCGTCGCTACAGCTACAATTGAGCCCGTTTTCTCCTAACTTACACCACCGATAACGATAATTTAGAGGAACACGTAACAGCGCAGTGGTGCAGCAAAATGGTCTGACACAATTAATTACTACATCTTACATGCATGACAATCTAATGGTAGTGATCTAGCCGCGACCCGCTTTCCGCTTTCTCCAGCACGATCTCCTTGCTTGACCTCGGCTTGGAAACAGGCGAGATAAGTTGGGGATATGAGTATTTGATTTATATTTATACTTTAGCGTAAATGATGACTATAAACTACAAATACAAACAGCCTAATGGGTATAAAATAAAAACCAAAGAGATCATCAGCATATACACACACATAAATATGTAAAAGCTTTGTCGAAAAAAAAGAAAGTATATTAAGGTGTATTGATAATACACTTAGTTCACTTGTTCTGCTATAAATATAATTATATAATAATGTGTTTTCATTTTGAAGAATCTTAAATGTTCAATGTCAATTATTTGAGAATTTATGGAGCACGCAAATTTATGCATTCTGAAAACACTTTAAAAATTTAAAACTAAAATTTACGTCAATTCAATTCTTTTTCTATAGATATTGTATGTTTCTAGTATACCTATCTATATGTGTACATCCTAATTTCGCGTATTATGTTAAAAAACTTGATCATTCAGAAAACAGTACGTCCCAAGCTAACCAACTAAACGCAACACTCGCTTGTTTCAGCACCGCACAGCGAGGTCGTGAGTTGAACTTAATTGGAGCCGACCGGGTGACACGGCACGGAGATGCATCGGCTCTGTGTATGGAACGCATAAATTTTAACCAGAGATTTGCCACAGGCATATTTGTTTCACACAAATATGTCGCTCGTGTTGTTTGATTAGGCTTTATGTTTACGATTGCGAAATGCTGACCGTTATTCCGGGACAATGTATCGGTATCCGATATAAGATCCAATTATACAGCTTGTATTGCTTTATGGAATTTCACCGGGTTATTGAAGGATTTATTTCGTGTGTTTCATATATATAACTAGCTTAGCATTGTGCGTGTGCCGCGTAAAATATATCCTAAGACTGTAACGCGTAATGTGGTTTTCTATTGGTAAAGGTGGTTAAAAATTCAATGGAGAGATTATCCCCTTTTTATCGTGGGGAAATCTTTGTAGGATAGCAATTGGTATAAGAGAAAAACCAGTCGCTATGCTCGACTTCTGCTCACAAGAGAAGAGAAGAGATTACTTAACTTGTGCTGTGTGTAATAAATAGTATAGATTAGTTCCAAAATTAAATTGATTCCAGTTATCCTAAAAACATGTGAGCATTGTACTGTATAATAAGGTTTATAAGGTTTGTTATAATGGAAAAGAAAAAAAAAATACATGAAAAAAGTAGCTAGCTAGACTGAAGGCATAGAGAGCGAGCCGTTGACACATTTGAAGATAATATGCGCATGTTCCTTGCAAAATGTTTGGTCCAAGTCTATACGGTTTTAATTAAATAATTACAAATTATGTAAATTTATCTTTAAATTTAAATTCACTTATTATGATGTATTGCTGAAATGTTATTTTGTTGTATTTACGTATTTTTATAATAAATATTATGCATTTTAATTACTCTTATATTTTTATACATTTAAAAGCTGCTTGTTTACTACATATTTAGTGAAAGTTTTAAAAACAAATTTTATGCTCATTAATACATTACTTTATGGACTGTACATAAGAAGTTCTTAAGATTTTTTTGTAGCAATGGCAAATTTATTTTTTCCAAATTACATTTAAGAAAGCACAGACAAACGATCATATTTTTATTAATTATAAATAATATTTGCAGTTCGCTCCTTCCTTGTACCAGGCTCTCATGAATACAGAGCGGGCCTGGGCGCCACGTAACGAATGCGCATTTACATTTCATCTGCTACAAATGACGCCGTGCGAACAGGTTGGAGTGATACACTATGTGTGGCTTATGATCGTGACAAGACGTGATGAGATGTTTTCACTCTTCGCAGCTATGCGAGCCTAGTCACTGGAAGCGATACTTAATACATAGCTTTCATAGGAATTCGGTCTCGTTATAACGGTAGGAATGGACCTTTCTTTCTATACTAATATTATAAGTATACTAACATCTTTCACGTCGCGACAAAAATATTGTAACTGTGTGATTTGTAGGGACCTATTCTAACCTTATAGCCTTAAATTATATGACATTTTATTAAATATATGATATAATAATAATATTTACTGCAATCTAAATAAGCATTTTGTATACAACTTTAATAACCTAGCATCAACGTGTACCTATAAAATATTTGTATTTCGTTACAAAACCATCGCAAGAAACCAATCAAAGTGTATGTAGTCACAATAATTGCTCGGTGAACATACGTAATTACACAACATAAAGCCATCATCAAATACGAATTTAGCCGTAATGAGCTGTGTAATCTACCATTGTACAAAAACAGTAGTCCTTAGTATCGTCGGGCATATTTTGTTACGAAACTATCGATTCTGTGTTGTTTATGAGACAGCTTCCTTTAGGCTATATATAAATGGGCGGTTTAAATCTACATGCTATCATCATAAGAGTATGATGATAAGAACGATGTCAGTCCTTTAATATATCTATGCATATTTTAGTAGTCATTAAAATGTTTTTAGTCATTATAAAAATAAATCCCATTGGAATCCATAGTGCAAACTTAAGTAAGTGTAATTTACTGTAAATAATAAATGTATATTTTATAATCTAAAGATTTTGCAAATCCAAATATAACTCATTTACATAGACAATAAACTGAACTATATTTAAACATATTTAATACACTGTATTTAGTTATAGTATTTAGCTCATAGTTCATACCAACATTTACTATAAACACCTTGTATCGGTGAAGACATGATAATGCTTGTTAAAAAACGCCACGTAGTAACCGCTCGCGTATACCCGCCCTTAATAAAGTAGAACAAGACGATTGATGGAAATATTGAGGAAGTATCAACATAAACAGGACAAGACATTAAATGTTACTTCAGTTTATCTCTTCTCTGTAATACAAATCTCGCATTATTGAGCGAAGTAATTAATGATACTATTGAGAGATAAATTTTATAGTTCCTTAGCTTGTTGCACTGTTTATTTCATGGGATGTAAAAAATGATCTTTCGGGATGTTAGTCTTACTTGAAACTACCATTTATATCTCGTTTTTAAAGTATCCTTTATGTTTTGAAACCATCTTCACATACTTTTTATCATATCTAGTTCATGATTTGCAGCTAGATCACACTTTTACATAATAATTATTTAAGTAATCGTTGTCTGTATGTATGCAACTAGTACTATACAATCTTATAATAATAATTTTTATTTTTCTCTTCCTTTGCTTCTCTGTAATGTAATTTATTATTATTTAAGTGTAGGTACGTTACAAAGTGGTAAATAAATATTTTCTATACAACTTTTATTCAAAGTTGTCATTAAAGAAATCGGAACTTTTTTAGAAGCATAAAATATATGAAAGCACAAACGCTTTTTATTCCGCAAACATCATCTGATTAGAGATGTATCAATTCGTATAAAATAAAACTGCACAAAGCTGCATAAAGATATTCCAGGAGTGAGAGCGGGTTCTTAAATAAGGTAGTTATGTAAATGAGTCCTCGGACCGTCCTCATTGCATTCGTATTAAAAAAGCTTTTGTTTCCCCTTTCGGGAATGTTTTTTTACAATGTGAGTGAAATACAAATTACAGTGTCGGCTTCCTTGGCGTTGCTGGTGCCCTGGTTATCGTGGGGTATTAAGAGACTTAATTTGTTCCTCGGTTTAAAATGGATATTTTTCTGGTTAGGATTATGTTGTGGAGACGCAATTTAGGTGTAAATTTTGAGTAAGAACTGTTTGTAAATGCCACAAATTTTATAAATATAGGGTAAAAAATATTTTATGTTACTGTTTTGTAGTTGGCTCGATAGACGATTTCAACGCAATGCATCCAATAAGTTATAAATCTGGAGAAAAGGCTTATACTGGGAACAGCTTATCCAGATCAAAAATACTTTAAAATAAGATTAATATTATGAAGTATGCATCATCTTAATCGAATGTCACATGATATGTTAACTACTTGGTGAATTGGTAGCACTACTGCCTTCTGAGTCAAAGGTTGTGTGTTCAAACCCCACACTGGAATAATAAGTTTGTAATTAACATATTGTATCTTAGCGGCGTCTGAATGTTGCTATGTTTGCATGTGTAAAAGAAAATTACTGTGTAATTTGTACATTATGTAGTTGGTATAACACAAGTTTCCCTAAGCGTGGTACTAGATGGCGCTATGTTAAAAAATAAGCTTCATGAAGTAATATTAATCCCTGGAGAACCTTCTAGAACAGACGTGAGTAGCATTCTAGAGAAGTAACGTATTTTGATATCGTAAGGATCAAGAAAAAAGTCAATATACAGACCGCAGATCATACAACGGTGCCTTCAACTAATTCACTTAAACAAAATTAATATTGCTACACATTTCTCACAAATGATTTAATAACCACAAACCATGTGGGCTAGTACAGATGCGATACACGGTGATTACAATGCAATGCTCCCCACAGTCCTATGACAGGCTAATCATGCCGTGTCAAGAGACTTATTACATTCCGCCTCCGTATAAAATATTTTACGACCATCGACCTATTACGGTCTAGTACTAGAGAAAGTTTAGTTTATACAGTTTTTAACTGGTAATAAAGAGTTATAGAATAAATATTATAAAATAATAGTGTGTGTAAAAACTAAATGGCGGGCTTGGCTTGAAATAGTTAAAAAAGAGATTATTACTATCAGCACAGATTGAACCTATGGCTAGTTGTATGAGTAAGAGAGAAATGAGTCATACTAGCAGATGCGATTTTGATCGCGCTGTCTGATTTTTGGTTGGTAAAAGACCGAAATATACCACTAGTCTTTTTCTCTGTGACAGATGTGTGTCTTATATAAATATTTGAAGTGAGAATTGCGTGAAGTTTGGTTTGAATAGGATTTTGTAACACTTTTATTAAAAAATAGAAAGAACTTGATGATCGTAAACAATAAATAACCTGCACAATTTAGTTATGAAATTTTGGACCATGAACAATTTTATAACAGAGCTGCTGTCGCTTCTAGTCAAACATTATAGGTTCACGTTTAAGACATGTTAATTTTAATTGTCGACTGCCCGCTCAGTACATGCTATACAGCTGTGAATCTGGTTTTGTTAACAAAGTCGCGCTGCGGAAAATGGGATGGCACGCAATTTTCTTGTCCCTTCGCATTAGTTACTTTTAAGTATGAGTGTGATAGCTCTATTATGAAATGTCTAGACGATTATGTTAAATTGTTTAAAGCTTTTTTCAATATGACATTTTTATGTTATACTTATTCATTAATGATATGAACAAAATTGGATTTGTTTTGTTGTAAACCAAATAATACACGATAGAAAAATGATTATGCTATATTTTATATAGTATATTTACTTTGCGACACTAAAAAGGCAAAATAAAAATAATACGATTGGTTATACAGTAATATAATTATTATATTATACGGAAGTACGGTGCTTAGAACTCTATTGAAAAATTCGAACAGTTGATTTACTGGCCGTTAGGATCTGATATCCATACTAATATTATAAATGGAAAAGTGTGACTTGTCTGTATGTTTGTCGTTCTTGCACGGCAAAACGGCTGGACCAATTTAGTTGAAATTTTGTATATAGATAGATGATACCTTGGATTAAAACACTTTACATACTTTTTATCCCGGTATTACCGGGAACGGCAACTACGCGTGTAAAACCGCGGGAGCGCCTGTACGCTATATAATATATATGCTAAGTCTTGAATATATATCATAAGCGTATTATTATCAATTTTTCAAGGGAATTTAAACTACATATTTGGTACATAAATATATATACTGACTTAGCAACGAAGGAACCGAAGTCGTAACTCAATACACAGTGAGTTAGGGTAATCTGAGCAAGCACAAGGTGCTCAGTGCTGAGATAGAGCCTAATCCAGCTTAATTACCGCAAAGGTATTGTACTGGACTCTCAAAGCGAGAATTAGCGACGACCACTTATATTTCATATTATAGCTTCTCTATATAGCGACTCATTATGTACATAGTAATGCTCATATCAGTATTAAGAACTAATTAATTGTAAAATATTCATAAGTAATGTATATTCAACAATGGATTAATTAATTAATTTGTTTTTTTTGATATCATATTGTTTTGTATTACTGGTTGAAACAACTTTTTAGTGTTCATGTCCTATTGTTTGTTGCTGATTTCAATTAACAGCCAATTCAAGTCCATTTCAAGTCTGATAACTATTTTAGTAGCAAGCATCATAACGGTCTTTACTTCTGTTTAACAATAATTGCCTACATTGTAAAAACAACTAAGGTGGGAATGAGTAATTGTACATTAGGTATATATTTACTCCGTTGTTACAATTTTCTCATTTAACTTTTATTAATTGTTAACAAAATAAATTCAAAGGTTCAAACCGTTATAGACAAAGAAATGTACGAGTCGCTTACCAAAGTCTCTTTCGCTGAAATAAATTCATCAACATATCGTGGTCTCATTACTTTTTGTTTGGAATTCATCAATTAATGTCACCCCGCATCGCATTCCAGTATCGTGTAGTTGCGATTCGCAAAACACCGATCTCTGATAATGTGATTGGGACGATAAATATTTATGAGTCTGTTCTTGTTGGGCGAAACGTGTGTGTATTCGAATATTTGATGCTGACTTTAGTTGGCGGGTTAGGCTGAAGCTTTGGTTTGAATTAACGGATACGACATTTGATTCGTTGAAGATGAAATATATCATTTTACATGTTGTTGTAGGTATAGTAAGTCTTACTTAATAAAGTCTTGTAATGGTATAGTTGATAGACGTGGAAATATTTTTTGTCCGTACGTTGTAAAGTTCCTTAATATTAACAGCTTAATAATTTAGTTTATCGAAGATGAGTTCAATATTTAGAAAAAAGGCTAATTAAGCATATACCTAATTTTTCTTTATTCCTATAAGTTTGACCTTAGACGACTTACATTGTAATTAAACTGTCTTTGAATGAGTATTGAGTAACCTTATTTTTTAATATTTAATCTAAACTGCGAATAAGGATTTAAAATCAACAAAAACGAAAATTTGCACGGCACAAGCATAGTATAAGCTTTAGGAAAATTATTATTATTAATGTTCAGCTTGAACGGTGCTGCCATCTGTGTAAAAAATAGAGTATGACAACTTTTACCAAACGTCGCTAGATGTCGCCACTCTTAAAACTTTCTCCGTAGTTCTTGCGTTATTAAATTTTTAACATACGTTTAATTTTGTATATAATTCGTAAACCTAAGGGTAAATAAAATATTAAAAGTAAATTTACGCGAATTCTCGGATAATTTATTTGCTTCTATTAAGTCGTGTTGAATTATACATCTATCTATAAATAATTTTTCATACTGGGTAATATATCATTAGATTCTCACAAGCATCGAGAAAAGGACCATGTATTATTTTAGTCTTCTACCCAAGAAAAACCACGCAGACTACCGCAACAATCATATTCTATCAACTAATGGAAGTAAAACTATTTATTATTTACTTTATTGAATGTTTCCTACCCGGAAAAATATCATAGGATATGTATACGAAAGGTTGCAATACGTAAGTCTTAGATAAAACAATGAAAGAATAGAATGGGGTCAATGACTTTTATGTTACGTTAGTATAAACATAATAATAAATATTTAAAGATTAAAATTTTATTTAAAAACTCAAAGTCATTTCTTATGTTATAAATAGACTGGTTGAATGTTTAGCTATAAAATGAAGGCAAAGCAACAAATTGTGAAGAGGACTACCCATAATGGGTTGTAAATCATTGCTCGAAACCCCTATTTACTTACAATGTTAATACATTGTTCATTTATTACTGTAGTTAGTGGACAGCTTCCTAGGAACATTCTGTATACAGTTGAGAGAAAATTATCAATTACTTCATACAAAGTTATTGTCAAATTTTATTACAAATTTGAATTAAATGTATTCTAAACACACTACATTTTCGAAGTACCTAAATAGTACAAACTTTATATTATAATGTCAATAAGGCTTTACAGTTAAGTTTCTTTATATAAATAAAAACATTGTAAAGTAAGTATTTTTTGGATACAGTTTTTATTTTAATTATTATTTAACAAGTAATTAGTAGAGAACCGACACCTCAATTAGACATTTTATATATGAAACATTGCCAGATAAAAAATATATTTTAAACAACAAAACATTCTAAATGCAAAATCAATTTAATACTTATCAATAGTTTAAAATATATTCTCAAAAGCGCTAACATTTTATCACCATTGCACAATAGGTATAAATAAACTAGCGAATTGAGTAACAAACGTTTTTTGTTTATTTGTTACATTCAACGTATTTTGTTTACCTTGTTTATTTGTTACATAAAGTTGTGTGCGTTTTGTTCGTTTTCAAACAAGATACTTGTGCAGTCGTTGTTTCAAATCGTTATCTTATTTTAAATCTTTTATCTTTAATCTTTTATAAGTACATATATTGAGGAAGGGAAAATACTTTGTACATCCTATTTACATGTAGGTACTTTTTATAAGAATTTGAAAGTACATTCTGTTGTTTATAAATTGTTATTCATTAAATTAGTTATTATTTTTGTTGTTGTTATTTTTATATCTAGATAAATTTGCAAAGGGTATACCCGTACGTTAAAGGGGACGCGGTCAATTTGCCAAGGATGCTCGTGATGCCATAAGGCGGTTTCAACGTTTTGCCGTTTCCGTCTCATCGCATTGGGCGGGGTCAGGAGCGTCTTTGCGTTCTCTTCCTTATATAGTTGAAATGAATTAAGTTCAATTGATATAATGTCAAGGTGATCGATTTTTATGTCCGTGGGGGTCTACACGGTGCCTTATGGCGGTTCCAACGTGTTCCGTCTCATTGCATCGGGTGGGGACTAGGAATACCTGCATACACGCTTCTTAAGAATTAAGAGCCTTCTATGGTTCAATTAAACTGAGCTTTTTATAGTTAGTAATAGGTATGAACTGAATGCTTTCTAACATACTTTAATTGAGAAAAAACCATTTCTTTATGCAAATAAAATAAATTTAAAGCCTTTATAGAAGTAAGGGTTCTTTAATAGAACTAAAATTGTTTTATTTTTAGACTGAGTCCGTAAAATTATTTTCACCAATATTAAGCTAATTTAACAGAAAATGTTTAATTAAATATAATATGTACCCGTAATTGAAACGGTGTGACACAATATAAATTAAAGCCAAATTATTTATGAGTAGTTACCGCAATTTGTTCCGAAAATATATTTCCTATTTGCTGTTTAGCAATATATATTAATAGGCTCTATTTGAAATATTAATTAAAACATGAGCGAGGGTTGTATGATGGATATTGGATATATTTATTTGAATTAAGTTGAAAGAAATATAAAGAAATTTATTTGAATGTCTATTTAAATGAAGTCGGTTAATAACGTTTTCATATTTCTAAATTAATTCTACCCTGTTAAAATATTGTATGTTATTTAAAAATATTCTTTTAAAATAATTATGAATTAACAATTATTATTAAAATTAATCATGTAGCATATATTCGCAATTTCTCCTTTCATACGTTTCCTTTATAATATTAGGTATATCATGTTTTAACAGTCACACAAGTTTTCTTGTCAAATTAAATTTAAAAGTAGACGATATTCGTTGTTTTTTAATCACAAGGCGTATTTCCTCTATCCCTCGTCTTCTTAAGGTCCATAAAAACTTTAAGCCTTCACCCTTAGACCTCCATAGAGATCTTAAACCCAGGAACGCATTCGCATAAACAGAATGTAGGCGTTTCGCATAAATGACGACATGTACTCACAGCATCAAAGGAACTTGATATTGCATTCTTCTTGGCAGTCAATTTATTGCGCTGTAGAACTGGTACTACCAAGTGCTATGAGTGGTGCAATATCAGAAGATATTTTTTATTATTTAATAATATATTACTATATAAAGAGAATTAAGGATAAACATTCAAATGTTTTAAGTTATGAGTATCCTCGTAACTGTTAAGGAAATTAACAGAAATGCATTTAAAGTGTCGTTGATCTCGTAAATGTAATTTATATAAGTTGTAAGAAGATTTTGTCAAGCCATGTCAGGAGGCCAACATATGCTATACATATTTGAGCTTCGTCACATCCGTATTATGCGATATATACTTTTCCTAAGATGTGATGAATATTGTCAGGAAAACCTGCTTGTTTACCCCCTGTTTTATAAACAAAAAATATTAATCATAGGGTTTACAACTTATGTGAAAATTCCGGGTTCATATTCTTCTAGCTCATATTCTCTTTTTCCATCTTCTATACTTCTTATTATTCTTTTTCCTTATAAGAAGCGACACATTTGTCTTCTTGAATCATCGGTCGTATTGAAATTATTCAAAGGAGATGGTTGCTTACCATGGCGAACCTGCCACTCAATTGCCAATCTTACAATTCCTTTATTATGATGAGACATCAGACAAGCCATAGCACCATAAGGTTTATAACAAAGCTACTGTTTTTTAAAAGCGTAAAAGGGATTGTAAGAAAATAGCGGAAACTGAGAGCCATTGGATTGGCACGTAAACGTTTATCGACAGAACAAATGCAATTCCAGTAAATTTTATTGGATAGCTTTCGTCCTTGTTTCGACTTTTAAGACGCACGATCGATTAAGAATCCACTTTATGTTTCTATCGTAAAATGTTTTCTTAATATATTTGGCATTGCAATACAAAAAAAAACAATACGGACATAAGGTATATGCTCAAAAGAAAGTCAATGCTAACGATGTTCGATGTAAAAATAAAAATAAGCAAAATCTTAACGAGAAATAAAGATTTTTTCCAGCTAACTAGTCTTGAATCACTTGTTTGAGAATCCCCAAACACTTATACGTACAATCAGAGTTGGACAGTTTCGATCGATGTATTTCAATCGGTATCCCAACAGGCATAGTTAACGTCGATAGCTAAGTACCAGTTTATTTATTCTGACGCTACGTGTGACACGAGAGCCAAATTGGAATGCCTCCAAGGGACTGTTATTTGGCAAGGTAAAGACCTATACAACGGACATGGGCATAGCTTAAAATTTCGTACTGAATTTGTCGGCTGTGATTTTTATATAGCTGCATTTGAGTGGTATACTCTCGGGGCTTATTGCCGGTTCAGATAATTAGGTTCATCAGTATTATAGGTTCGATTATACATTAATCCATATTTACTAAGAGTTTAAAATTTAGATCGAAACAAAAATATCAAGCATGGAAGTCATTATACTAGATTCAGTCATAACAACTAGACGATTATAATTATCATATGTTACTGCTATTAAATATAAATTAACTATAATTAAACATGATGTTGATGTAGTTATATTAAAAATCTGCGTGCATTCCTTTCTGATTAATCATAATTTGAAAATCGTTATCGACGATCGCGATAAGAATTCAATTTATATTTCCGGACAAAGCCGATCCCCGATTTCTACTTTAAATCAAAATCTACCCTCCAATATTTGAAAGCTGATTGCAATCAGCTTGTTAAACCCACAAACCAATTGAAGGAATTGATAAGAATTTGTCAAAACATAAATTTTATCGCTCTATTATTTACAGTGGGTTGAAAGTGGTTCACACAGCGCCTGTTTTTGGCAGTTAGAATAAAGGTCTTCGAACTTGATTTTTCTATATTTATACTCTTAAAAGAAATATTTCCAATTAATTAAGACTGTGTCTTTAGTGTTATTGAATTGTAATCAATTAATTGTAATAAAAAGATAAACAGATTCATAGAGCCCTTAAGACTAAAACCAGGAGTGTCCAGAACGGTGAGGTATTCTAACAGATTTAAGAAAAATCAGGAAGTTTTATTATTCTTTCATGTTTATATTTAGTAGGATTATTCCATAAAGCACGTGTATCACGAGAAGTAACAACATCTAACAAATTACAAATTCTATATAACACAACAGTTTGTAAACTATTTAGATCTGACAAACCCTCACAACAATCGTATTTGAGTTCACGAAATGCGAAGACAGGTGTTTGTAGTTTGAAGGCGGTGAATGCTGTTGGTACTTTGAATTGGATCCGGGCTTACGGTGCTTTATGAATTAAAAACTGTTTATCTGTTATAATATTTGCTTTTATTAGATGCGTACTAAAGTTATTCCAAAAATAGCAGACTCCTTTATAAATAAGTTTTAGTGGAAAAATCTAGGTGCATTTTTCATGCTTGTGGTGTATTATTTATATTATGAATATTAAACAGAGGTGGTTTTTGTGAGTTTGTTAGTTAATCAAATTATTTTAAGCATTAATAGCTAAAATTTTTGGGAATAATAGTATTAAAATTGCTCTATCGGTTCAAGTCAATACGACCCTTGGTAAATTGCTATGCTACGTCTGTAAGCATCTGGGCTTACGTGCGTGTCATGTAGCCACTGCTCTGTTTACTGGTTAAAAGGAATTATCTAATTTTTGACTGATAAATGAAATACTATATTAATAGTAAATTGTTTTTTTCAGGTTCAGGTACAAATAGAACTCGACTAAATGCAGTACAATAAGCGTCGATCTTCGTGGCACTTTCGATCCCGTGATAGGCGTCAATAGCACGCTTGGCAAACAGCGATGCTACGTTTGTAAGCCCAGATTACGTGCGTGTCATGTAGCCACTGCTCTGTTTTGTGGTTAATAGGAATTGTCTAATATGCACTGTTACACGGGTCTTAACTTAGTTGGATTATAGATTACGCTAATAGCAAATTGTTATAAGTAGCTATGGGAGATTATGTTAAATGGATCGAGTGATTATTGCTACGATGCGTTATTGATGTATTCTTTATTTATTAGATCAGATAATAATTACGTTAATTTGATTAAAAATGTTTCAGGCATCGAGGTTCTTAATAAATAATAAGCTATTTAAAAAAAATACCAAATAAATAATTGGTTTTGTTTGTGAACCTTTTTTTGTATGTAAATTATATAAACGATTATTTTATACGATTTATATTACGACAGTATTTGAGGAAATATTTATAAAAAGTGTATTATTTGTTAAACCTCAAAAAAGGTTATATTATTTTGAACATGTATGGGTGTATTACTTACAATAGCCTTCACATAAAATACGTTAAAGATAACGCTTCAAAACACGGCAACCAACCTTTCATTTGACGAAAATTACAGTGCCACAAAAACACTAACAATTCTCATAACTTGTGAATTCCGTACTAAACCAGCCGTACAATTGCTACCTATACGTAGAATTAATTCTATGAGCAATTTAACACCGATTACAACGTTTACTTTCGTGTCGAGAGCGATAGCGCGGAAGGGAAATTTATACGTTTATAAAGGACTGCGCAGTGGACTGTAGCATTACCAGCTCTCATTTAGGGGCCAATGATTGAATGAGCCCAGCATCACCGTTCATTGTTGCGGCGTTGCAGTGTCGTGGCACCCAGCCTGCCATTTGTCAAGGCGATCGTTTGTCGCGCGTCGCTACATAACTAATTGCTGTTGTAAATTGTCGCACACGCCTGTTCTATCGTCGAATGTTTTTGTTTTTCAATCGTTCGGGAAACACATTAGCCGTACTTAAAGCTTTTTAGATAAACCGGCCCGTTTTGGTTATTCATGGTTATGGGTGTGAGAGTGGGGTCGTATGCATACAACGCAACCTACGAGTCAGACCATTACAAATTTATGCATATGGCTAAAGTTGCACTACCCGTGGAAACAACATTTACAAAAGACAATATATAAAGTATGATAGAAAACATTCAATATTTATTACATTAGATATTACCTAAAATCTCAATGAAAATGATTGCAAAGGCCATCTTATAATTGAACTGCAACACTAATTTGAAAGTAATGTTCGAATTCAAGCTTTGATTTCCAATCAGCTGAGATGAGCCGGAATTTCATCGCATCATAACGAAGGCGATGTAAACCTTATAAATTTCCTTTATTTCAAGCTGGGTCTTATTACACGGATATAAGGGTTATAATAGCGTATCGTTAACGATATTAGAATATTCATATTGTTCAGAGCAAATGCAGTACATCAGGCGGAGCGTGTCTACTGAACTTGCAATCAACATTCCGTGACGTCCTGACCCTTTCTAATATCGCTTTCACATACCTACAAAGGATAAAGTAAATAAGGTCTGACGGGGGATAAGGACATTAATATTAATATTGCGTCGTTAAAGTTAATTGTTCATTATAATTAATTTGTTTTTATTACATATTATTTGATTAGAAACTATGTCTATGTTTAGGTATATATTAAAATTATATTCTTTTTAAGTTTTCAAATTAAATATTTAAGACAGTTTGTCTTTAAACTATCTTTAATAGTATCTAATTTTTCGTTTAAATTTATCAAATAAAATGAATGTATGGAACTAGCTCAATAAAATTTACGACGCTTGGAAATACTAAATAAATATATTTTAAAAAATAACATTTTTTAAAGTAACACAGTCCAACTATTTTCATATCAAATAATTCGCCACTCTATAAAAGGGGCGAGTAACCAAAAAATGCCTACAATTCACTCTTACGATAATATCATCGTGAAATTTTACGTCGCCCTTAACTCCAACTACCGTTGTTGCTTTGTATCTAAAATCTCATATCATCCGTGAAACTCCATACATTCCACACTACATTTGTTTTTATTCGCTACTAGTGGTTGCTCGCGACTTTGTCCGCGTCGATATTTGTATGATCGCAATATATTATCTTGTTACACCAAATTTAATTACCATATATAGGTGAGTCATTCTTAAGGCTATCTATCGATGCAGATACTTTGTTAGATCGCTTAAAGGGAAATACTTCTTTCATACATTTTTTTGCCTAGGTCGAACCGTGTATCCATCTTATGCAATGGCCTTCATATATGGAAAATTTTCTTCATTTTCCTATAATTCTTCTCTCCTTGATGACGAGTAGTTTAGCGCTTTAGAACATACAAACAACCACACTCTAGCTTCATAATATTAGTTAGTAGATTATAATAAGAACAGCGAAGGACGTAAAGTCTAATGATGATAAGAAATTAAATTTGTTTGTATGACTTCTAAGTGAGGCGGTGTTATTGAATTAAAGGCTAACCTTAACCTTATTAGGGATTAGCGAATGTTTAAAGTTGCAGACGCACGCGATGATACATGAAACGTATTATTTATCCGATTAATGACTTGCTACTTTAAATATAAATATATTTTTTTATAAACAAGCGTAATATACAATAGCAGGGTAGGTGATCTGCAAATAAAAAAAATGTATTGGCTAAAAACGTCAAACGTCAAATACGTCGCATTAAAATGTCAAAATCGTCGTTCAGGTTCGATCCCCAGTCCCCACCCAAAAAAGTACATTTATAACTAACATTTGTATTCTTAGCAGGTCTAACAATATCATTTTTATACTAAAAAAACAAGTTTTAATA
>DWAJ01001826.1:0-20234 GCA_018238005.1 Eurema mandarina | reverse complement strand
TGATCCCTTAACACAGATTATTTTAGTAATCTAGCTAGGGATCAGTTCTAACTCTGAAAGATTTTGTCGCCATTATTGATTATTACTCTTTGTAAACCTTTGGCAAATAAATAAATAAATAAATAAATAAAAAAATACTTACGACAACAACAAAGCCCCCATTGAAAGTTATTTATTAATCATTCCCTCCAAGTAACTTTTCTCATATTTAACTGCTAGGAAAAGGCAATAGAGGTCCTTGAAGTTGGAAAGAGCGATCGTTTTCTAGTTTCAAAGTCAATTGACCACTGCTCGCTAGAAGCCGAAGGGCCCTTCAGTTGCGAAGTCCTCGTAGTTATAGTGTTCTGGCCGATACGAAGTAACAGTATATTTTCACGTCGCCAAGATTGCAATAAAGTAAAAACACCTTTGACATATAACCCGTTTAATCTAGGGTTTAATGTGAGAAACTATTATTTCGTCGTAATTCTAAATTCCACCTTGCGTGATTAAAATTGTGATGGAATTAGCGAGTGTTATGTATAATATGTCATTAGTATATTATTTCTGAACTTGTATTATTCGCACGATACCATAAATTCATAATAAATACAGGTAAAATAATCTTTATTAAGGTCCAAAGTAAAGGAATTCCAGGAATATTATTTTTCATAATAATAGGTCTTTTAACAAATGTAATCATGTTACATTTAGGCACCATCGTTAATGTTATAAGGTACATAAACAAGCAATACTATTGTAATGTTTTAATACAATTTCCCTGGGATTGAAGTAAGTTCGTATACTTCATGGTCTATTGACATCTTTATCATGTTTTGTGTAGTGAAGAAGAGTACCTTTCAAATTCTTATATATCAAGCCCCATCAGATAATCTTTTAATGCTGCCAAGAGCTGAGAATGTTAGTACGTTGTTCCATACTTAGCCCTGTAGTTAGCCGCACCTGAACAGCTGTGTAAGGAAGCAATAAAGCCCTGTTGCGGCTTGAGGCTGCGTCAAGAATTTGGCTAACGTTAGTAAGATATAGAACTTAAGCAAACATAATTTTTCTTCCGTCGTTCTTCTTAATGTCTTTAGTACCATCCCTACGGTGTTACACGGCCTATTTTACCTATTAATTGAGTCATTGTATTCAATTATTAAATTATAAGTGCTACATATTCTAGATACATAAAGTCTAGTTGTAAAGCCAGACGTAATAGTTACATTCTGTCTGTCCCTATGTTAATTTATAATAATTATGCTTAAATGTTTAAAACTGCGCAACCGATTTTCAAGCGGCTTTTCAATAGATAGAGTGATTTGTGATCCTGGAACTATATTTAAATGTAACTATATATTTATTAAAGAAAATGTTTAAGCTACTTTTAAATAGATTAGCAATTCTAAATGTACATGAAGTCTAACTTTGATGCTAGTAGTAAAATACGTAAAAGGCGCTATTTAATCCGTTAATGAAAACCCAGAAGGCACTTGTAACTCGGACGAGCCCAGCCGCTGGAGACAAACTCGTGTAATCTCTGTCTGCGATTCATCATGTCATAGTGAAGGAATGTCGTACAAGTGGGTAGTAAAACGCCTTTAGTATGAGACTTCTATGCTATAACTGTAATATAAATGAATTGCCAAATATTGTTGCTAAATGACGAAACAGATAGACAAAACATTAGAAACAGATGAACCGATTTTGTTCTTTTTTTTAATATTCTCTAAATCATAGGATGGTTATTAAGTAGAGAAAAGGTAGGTGTAAGGTAGCAGGTTATAGGTACTTTAGGTACAGTTAGTAAAGTTTAAAACAAAATCTCTTTTAGCTATCCAATCTTTAATTATCTTTTATTCAAATCTACGTAATACATTTTGATGTAATGTATTTATATGTAGACAGAGCCCTTGAAAATAAAGGTAATTATTAGTTGGTTTCGTCCTTAAAATATAAAAATCATCAAAGGACAATGAGTTTCGTTAATAATCATTTTAATTACTTTAAAAAATAAGGTTAAAATTGAAATAAAAATTAATTAAGGGTCAAATTAAAACTTTAAAAATAAACAACGATTGTAAGAAAAATTAAAAAATCCTTTGATCACTCGACTGCCTCTAATATTAATTAATAATATTCACGGTGACATTGTTTCTTAATTTATTTTTTTTATTGTAAATTAGTATTATTTGTTTTCGAAGAAATTTCCTAAAAATACGTTATCAAATTACCTACCACCAATTTCATTATGAAAGTGAAAATTAAAGCAAATATTTTAGCTATAATATTGGTTTAACGTTACGTAATTAGTCGGAGGAAGCCATTTTTAGTCAATAGAAAAACACTTCATTCTAGAAAAATCTAATAGGTATATAATAATTAATTACCTACAGGCCTACACCTTTAAAGAAATATCCATAATACTCTTATAAATTTCTAGAAATTTTCATAAATAATTCTTTAGTACGTAGTTGTAGTCTGCGTCACACTAGATCTAATTTTAGACGGATAATTTCCAGAGTTAATAAGCCACTCATGTAAAACAATGTCCAATATCGACAAAAGAAAGAGATGACCCTAACAACGTCACAAACCGACACCGTACTAACTAAGTACTAACTAGTACTAACTAAGTAACTTTGTACTATATGTAAAAAAATACAAATTTAAAGTTACCTTTTAAGCTAACTTTAAATTTGTATTTTTTTACATATAGTACAAAGTTAATAGCGCAAATCCGAAATATAACTAAATATTAATATAATTAAGACTCTTTATTTAGATCCTAAACATCTATAGAAACGTTTACAGAAGATCTTCTAAATATGTATTTTATTTCAAGCGGTTGTTGATACAAATGTACACCAAAGCTCCAAGGTATTCATCAGTGTCGACGCGGTATTGTGTGCATTTCTTCTCTTTGCATCCACTCATTAAGGCGTCCTGTAGACATATGCTGGAAATATGAAACCCTACAAAACACTGACCAAACATTCGTCATTTGTTAAGAATCGTGTTTCTTTTCCTCGCATTTGGTTTTTAGAATATTTTTTGTATATACTTGCATTGTAAATTTGTATCCTCATTTCGGGTAGTGCTAAAAATATTAAATAACTAAGTAGAGATTTTTATGTTATAATAATTATAATTTAATAAACACCATATAAATAATAAAAGTAATATGTGTACTTTTTATATAACTTATTTAAATGAATATATTAATAATCTACCTGATCCGGTCACAGTATATTTTGTTCAAATTTATATTTATAGGTAGCGTCACGAATCTTTAGCGCTGAACGAAACCTGCGCAGAAGTCAAAAATAAGGTATCGAGGAAACGGCGCAGCGCGCGGGGCGCGTGATCGCCGGGTGCGCGAGCGTTGATTGGTTATCCCAGTCGTGTTGTTTTTCTCGCACCAATACGTCAATTACGAGCGCGATTCTACCGATGCGCAGCTATTCTTGTCCAGCGTTAAACATCCGTGACGCGACATATATTTACTTATGATATACTTTCGTGTTGTCAGGAGTAAATCACTTTCAAGTGATAAGGCCTTTCTTTAGAAATAAATTTAATTTATATAATTAGTTTTTGGTTCCTTAGTATAAACAAATACGTAAAACTAAATAACGTATTTACGTAGAGCTATAGAGTATGTAAGACGGAAGTAAATAAGGTTACAATAAAAATAAAGGGACAATTCATACAAAGGTATTTACGCTCGTCACGGACGAGCTTGGGCCAAAACCTATTGGATTCCGGGAATCGTAACCAACAATCAAATCACATACGACATTATGTGTTCTTCTCTTCCTTCTATTTAATCTTAACTTAAACGTTAAATATACAGAGTAATTGCTTACAGAGTCAACAAGAAGATGTAAACACATATTATATAGTAGCCGAATGTCAGCTACATGAATTCAGTTTTATAGTAAAAGTATAACAAACATATAAACAGACTCACAAACTTTCATATAAATATAATATTAGTCAGATGTGTTAGGTTTATTTAAACTTTAAATATACACCAAATTTTTACCCGACTGCGCGCCGCAAAGGAGGGTAATTGGTAGTGTTTGGTTTTAGTTAGAATTATAACATCTTGTACCTATCTCAAGTTTATGGGTAAAACTATTATAATAATTTCAGGCAATGTTAAACTTCAAGGAAGAATCTATGAAGGTGGCCATGACATCTACGTGTCTGACAGAGTCCCGAAGTCTGATAAACCATAAGCCATTTCCCGGGACATACGGGTAACGTATGAAGATTTCTCCGCTGTAAAAAAGGCGATATTGGTTTTACCAATGTATTTTTAAAATTGTTACTTCTCCGTACTAGACAACGATAATGGAATCTAAGAAAAGGTTTTCATTTTCGAATACTGAATGAATTTTGTAATTGACATTCATCACGCTCTTGAGACTATATTTTATACTAGCTATTGCTCGCGACTCCGTCCGCGTGGACTTTTATATAAACTTTGACACCCCCCCTTTACCCCTTATAACCCTTTTTTTTTTCAATTAAAAAGAAGCCTATGTCCTTCCCCAAACTCTAGACTGCCTATGTACCAAATTGCGTTCTAATCGGTTCAGTAGTTTTAGCGTGATGGAAAGACAGACAGACACTACTTACTTATACTTTCGCATTTATAATATTAAGTATGAATTTCTGAATTGAAACGAATTGTTAAAACTAATTCCTAACATGCAGAATTGAAATAATAAAGCTACGTGTGCTTTTTAGCCCTTGTCCGAACAATACGTTGAATTAAGGTACGTTCGGTCACGGCAAGCTTAGGACAAGACCGATTGGATTCCGGGATCGTTCCCGGCAATCAAATCACACACGATGTTACCATGTTTCCACCTGATCGCACTCGCTTACAATTCAATTACATACAGAGTAGTTCAAAATGTTTATTAAATATTATTTAGGTATATAGTTCAACTACACACGCAGTTTCAACCACATTACACAAAAACTTCTTGAAGAACTCTTTCTGATAAAAAACCTCGTATAAAAATCGTCGTCGTTGCGTAGTTTTAACGATTTAAGCATACATGTGTGCCACATAACAGACAGAAGAAAGCAATTTGATTTTATTTTGATACAATGTAGTTTAATATATCATAAGCAGGAGTAAGAAAGAATAGTAAGTATCAATTTGTTTTGAGGATAATTTAATTAAATAAAGACATGGAAGCTGTATGTATTTTAAAAAATTCATTTTATAGATATCAAAAAAAGCAAACATTGAAATTGTAAATATCTTTACATGGATGTGAGACATTACATTGAAATTTATATCGACAAGATGCAATGTCAAATATTTGCCACGTTTTGAAGCAGTCTGAGGAAAAGTGCTCTATTTGAATTTCACTAAAGCGTGCATATGCTTCGCTATCACACCAAGATAGCGAGATTGTTTCAGCATATGAATAGTGCTGCAAGCTGTATTCTGTTGAAGCAGGCCTTATTAAAGAAGATAGGTTTCATCTTACATATCTTCCTATATTAAGTAAACATATTGAACTGGCAGTTTAAAATAATTAGAAACTGGTGACATGCCCCTGTGTTTATTAATAACTGATTAATTATTGTTGATTATTATTAAGTGTAAAGAGGTCTTTACATTTTCCTTAACAATGACGATTCAAATAGCATCTCTGACGGTTACCTAGATAGAGATTATGAGCCAAGAAAATAGTTTTATGTTTTATTATATATACTCGTACGCATTCCTCATATTTTTGTAGTATACAATACTATGCTATAATGACATGCCCCTGTGTTTTTTAATAACCGATTAATACTGATCATTTGATTCCGTGGATAAAATGTAAAATGATCTTTACATTTTCCTTAACAATGACGATTGCATCGATATAGTATCTCTGACGGTTTTCTAGAGAGAGATTATGAGCCAAGAAAATAGTTATACGGTCTATTATATGTAAGCATTTCTTATATTTTTGTACTATACCGTCACATTAAAATGTACAGATAAAGAAGTTCTATAAATACACCGAGAATCAGCATTAAAAAGCAACAATTTGCAACTCAATATCGATAAAATTGATTCCAATAACGGCAACGTAGACAGGCACGAGCGCAACGTATCATAATTTCCAGTTATTGAAGTCCAAATTATTATTGGAACGTTGCCATATCTTTTCGTAACACAGTGAGAAAGCCTAGTAAGGTATCCGAGATACGGGTAGGTAAGAGAGCTTGAAAGTTGGCAAGATCGAACTTTGTAGATAGCCCATAACGCTCAACGATTCCTATCTACGCAACAACGGAGGTTTTCGGATCAATGCTCATTTTGTATACTCGAATGGGTATCGAGTATCAAGGGGAATCGTTACACTAATGGCTATGATTTTAGAGGCTCCTAGTATTAAGCTCTACTTATCGTTAAATTGTAAATAAACGTAGCGATTTATGTGAACTAGCTCTGTGGGGTTACTATCGATAGTATGGAGAATTTTGTCTGATGCGAGTGCTTTGAAAGGATCTCTGGTCAACGTTGTTTGTAGTACATTATAATTGATTGTTTTATGAATTAAATTATTTTTCATCTGTATCACAAATATAATATTATAATCATTTTATTACGGTTAGAAAGTCAGTAAATACCAATTTTAAGAATAAGTCCTTAATATATCATTTGTTCACTATATTATGGATTCGTAAATGACGATAATAATTTCTTGGTAATGCTATTACACCATCAACAGTAATTATGAGTTTCGAGTAAGACATCGCTAAGCATTATGATAATCAAGAGACGAGGTATTATTTGCTTGAATGATGCATATTAATTATTAAATTGTATTTAATGTGAAATTTTACTCTTAAACGTCATGTGTTCTAATTACTGAGTAATAGGGTATTATAAATACTCTGCGATATACTTTTGTTCAGTTATTTTTTTCCATTATATAAACTTTTTACGTAGTAGTTATTTCTCAAATGAATTAATAAGTTAAAATTAATCAATTAGAGAGTTTTTAAGTATTTAAATAAGCATTAATAACAATATAATTACTTACGCTATTTAACATAATAGATAATTTTATTTTGTTGTCTTAACAATAATATTAGAACTTTCACAAAATTACGTAGTAAATTTTCCAACATAACTTAAATAATTAAATTTAAAGTTGACCCTTTGTTATATTTATGCCAGAACTACATTAAACATTGAAGCTTATTTCCACAAATTGCGTATCGATCAATATTATTTTTCACGACGTGTTTTTTTATTATATTATGAATATCGAACAAAACAATTAGTAAGGCTATTAACATTACAGAGCGTAACATTTATGTTATCTCAACAATAATCTCGGAACTACGTAAGCCTGGGAGCTGATTTCCACAAATTGACGTATCAATCAGAGGGTATCGGGGTTTGTCTGAGAAATGTCAGGAGCAACCGACACGGGTCGAGTGGATATGTTGATTACCATTTACTAATAGCTAGGATTAAGTTACCTGGAGATTTAGTTACGGATCAGATGATGACTGTTTTTGTCCCTCATAATATGAGGATGGAAATTATTCATAGTGAAATGTTAGTAAAAACAGGCTAAGTGATAGCTCCATGCCTTGCTAGATTTAATGACCTACTTTAATTTCACAAAAAATATCAATTCATTTCGAATTGTTGTAGTTGAAGTTCCTAAAATATTTTCCAACGAATATTTTTTTACGATCTCAAATATCGAAGGACTAAAGTATCGAACCGACGAATGGCTTAATCCTCATAAAAATGAAACCCTCAGAACTCAGTTTTCATTACGTCTCAGTCAAATTTCTTTAAATTCAAACATACAGTTTTATTATAACGACAAATTGCAGATTAAAAATAAAACGTTTTACGAAGTGAAGATGCGCCTGTTTTTCATCAATACAGATGATATTTATGCTTAAATAATAAGTGTTTAATTGTCAATTATGCAAAAACAACCAAGTTTTGTAATATTGAAAAACTATCTAGAAATATTAGAAGTGGCTTCCCAATTATTCTTATTAATATTTTAATGTTAATAGTGCTCTATATTGTACCTAATAATAATCAAGTATTTACAAGCAATACAACGTCGTTGTGTTAACATAAACACCAATCTAAACCAGCTCTGTAATCTATGAGCATAAGTTATAAGCCAATAATTTAACACTTCGAACAATGACTAATGTACCGCCTACTAAATTTCAGAGAAAGCTCTGCAGACTACGTTTGCCTTATAATTTAAGTCAGGCGTTTATAACATAAAAATTATACTCGTACATCCACCACGGAGCTATTTGTGTAGAACTTTATGTATTTGCTTTTAACGTTTTCTATATAAACCGAAGCACTAAGAGTATAAAACTCACTTCGAAACATTCTCCATTATGGAACAGTTAAAGCAATATCCAGATGAGTTTATAAAACCGCTTCTATTGAGCATCGACATAATGAGTCGATTTAACGTGCACATTTTTGATAAAAGCAATTCATTTTTAAAAGCGAATTGGTCTTTTTTGTACATGGTACCTAGTTTGGTCGTTTTTTATATAAGTTTCATTGCGTATATACCAAGGATATTCACAGATGGAACAACAGCTTCGGAGCTTGCATTTTCCATGTCTGTATTTTTTATTATAATTCAAGGTACGTTTTAGGCAGCACGCCAAGTTTTTTATCCAGGCCATTTCATCTGTAGTGAGTCAACGATTATGTGACGACCGGAATATAAAAGTTAGACGTTTAGGGCTCTTCTCTTGAAATTTGTTTTGATGTCCCGATCTCAATAACTAGGAAAAATATTTTTATTCGCAATGGGTGTAATAAATCTTGAAAATATTATAAGGATGTTTGTTAGCTAGTTTTTTTGGTAGGTAGGAGGTGTTTTTGAAAGTACTTAAGCTGTCTGATTCATAATATTTTTCAATAGTAAAGGGTAACGTATTACGTATTTCTTATAAGATACTAGCTGTGTCCCGCGGTTCTACCCACGTAGTTCCCGTCCCCGGGGATTTTTTTATAATCGGTTAAGTGGTTTAGGAGTCCATTGAGGACAAACATTGTGACACGAGATTTATATATTATATTAAGATAAGTTTGTTGAGTTGGTAAAAATTATTAATATAGTAGACTGTTTCCGTTGTAGTTTGTAATAGTTACTAAGACATCTTCAGTATAAAAATATGATAACGATACTACGCTTATAGCTCTCCTCAAAGCAGCCATCGTTATACCAAAGAAGCAAAATATTGCTAATCTGATAAAAGATCTAGGGGATAACTGGATGATGGATAATTTAAATCAGATCCAGATAAGGAAAAAGGAAGCCGATTTGAAAAAGCTAAACGTTGGACTGGCAGGTAATTGCTTTATTATTTGTTGAAAAACTTTTAAATCTTATACCTTGCTATTAAGATTTTTGTTTATGTTTTAAACAATGTAGGTAATACGCCTATTAAATGAAAATGTTTGGCGTAGCTATATTTTTCTATATGAATTCAATGTGGTATACATAGTAATAGGTATTAGAAATCCTCGTTTATTAGATGGTTTGGAATCCAAAACTTCACAATAACAAATAAAATATCTATTAGATTTAAAACTAAAATGAAACATTGAATATTTTTTTGCCGATGATGGTCCAACAAAGACATTTTATATCGATATATTCTTTTGTTTTAGTATTCTTTTGGGGTAGTATGATTCCATCCTGGCAAATATTGCTGGCAGCAGGGTTTCAAACATTACGTAGAATTTGTCTTGGTCAAGATTTGCAGTACCTACTCCCTTTTGGCTGTGTACTACCCTTTGATCCTGTTGCAAACTGGCTTAGATATATTGGGACATATTTGTTTCAATTATATTCTAGTAAGTACCTAATTAAAACGGTTGGGCTTTTCCAACATTGAAAATTGTTTTTGAATACATATATAGACCCGATGATTTCTTGACGCTCGTGGGACGGTGACCTTTTTCATGTATAAATATTATAATAGTCGAGTTTTTGTTTATATTTACAAGTGTATGTTTTTATTTTAAAAAGAGCGACTATCAGAGTTTCTTGCCGGTTCTACTCAGTAGAAACTGCCTTACGAATCAGTGGTAAATGTTTTCTAATACCATGATAATTCAAACTTTATGTAGCCTAATTGAAGATACTTTTGACTTTGACTTTGACTTTGATGATAAAGAGTAATTTTTAATATCCATATTTAGAGTATTATAGCGTGATATTATTATCAACATATAAATGTTAAATTAATTATAACTAATCACAGTTAACTATCAGAGTTTTCTGTCGGTTCTTTTCTTTAAAACTGCTTTCCGAACCGGTCGTAAATTGTTATTTTGTAATACCATAACGACTTCTAAGTGTAACTATATTGTAGCCTAGTTGAATAAAGACGTATTTGAATTTTGAATTTTAAATATTCTAAATGTCAGTATATTCATAGTATTCTTCATATAAATTTAGTAAGTGAGCACTTTAGTCCTTAAATATTTAGAATGTCTTGCACGTACAAATGTAAAAAAATCAGAAAGCGATGCGTGAAAAATCTCACATAGGCTTCTCGAATGGCATATTAAGTATTCACTGTAAGGCTCACATTAAATAAATCTACGCAATCTTACAAATATCACGTTTGAATAAAATAAAAGGTTTTTCAAGTTATGATTGGAAGAATTTTTTATTTTATTTCGAAAAAAAGGTGACAGCCAAGCGATTTCTAATGGGAAAGGATATGATGAAATGTTAGTTAACATCTCGTACTACCTCCAGTTTTAACACCTACGTTTTAGCAGTTGGCACAGTTGTGAATTGAAAAAGATTAAACGTATAGCTTTAGGTGGTACCTATGTTCAGCAAAGATTAAACCAATAAATAACTTTGGTTTTGTTTGGTGAGCATTTGTAAAAATAAAAAGGTCATTATACCATCTCTAATAAAAACAATGTCACCAGAGATATATCTAATTAAATGTTTAAAAAGGAATATTTTTTTCAGTATTCCGAATAATTTATATTTACATCGGTACGGAAATTCTGATGATGACTTTATGTGCCCTTCTAACTATTGAATTTGCTTTGCTCGGAGAGGAGTTTCGTAATGTTAAACCGATTTTGAAAAAACACCTAAATTCTTCGGAGCAAAAAGGACACACTATTGAGGATTTGATTCGTAGACATCAAATTCTACTTAGGTATAGTAATAAGCTATTTACACTAAGGAGTGAAATTTTTTAATTAGCCTGATAGCATGAGCTTTTTTCGTTGTTTAATATGTCATGTTAATTATATTATGTATTCTTTCAGACTAGCCTGCCAGTTAGATTATATATTCAACAAAATGCTCTTCGTCGACTTATTATTTGTCACAATAATTATGTGTTTTTTCGGATTTGGCATTACTGTAAGTATCTAGAAGATTCCATCTTGTGGACTTAGCTCTTTCAGGCAGTATATTCAATGCCTTACGATTTAGGCTTATATAAGAAGAGAGCGTACATCTTTTTAAAAAACCAGAAATTCACTTCAGAGCTGTCAAGCTCCACGAGTGTTCATGGGCGGTGATGACCACTTTAAATCAGGTGGCTCGCCTGCTCGTTTGCCCCCTAATTTTAAAAGAAAAAATCATGAAGTTTCTATACTATGATGTATCCTTTTGAAAAACTGTGTCAATCAAACTACTACGATATGTCAAAGAATTACTTAACTAACTTTGAGCAGCTACTGTCGTTCAAAGTATTAGCTATTAGCTACAAGTTCATACATGTTCGAAACTTGTGAAATTCTCGCGAGCACGTAGTTTTTATAAACAACTTGGTGTTACCAGTGGTTTTATTCGTGCCAGTTAAGAAAATTAAAAGTGTGACATTTGTATGATACTTTTTAGTGTAATAATAAAACATGCTATTCTTTATATAAAGTCTCTTTTGCTATTTAATATACTTTTCAGAATTTAGATCTCATTAAATTTTTCGGCGACATCCACAACCAAACATTTTTATCATTGAACTTGGCTGTCAATTCCCATTATACGGGAATAATATAATTAGTGGGCATAGCGAGTTGTAGAATAAACCGATACCAAATATAAATATTTCAGGTAGCCCGCGGCGTGTTGGACCTGGTAAACAACATTATAGCCGTGCTCGCGTTATTGTTGCCTACCTTCATATTTTGTTATTACGGAGAACAGCTGAAACAGGAGGTGATAGCTTCATCAGTTTAATTGTAACATATGTTGGTGCATTGTTTGCTTAGGGGCTTTATTACGGGAGAAAATAATCGTTAAACATGAAACATGGTGACTTGCTTGTGTATCGGGTATTAGATATTACGAAGTGTTGCAAAAAATGCATTACGTTTTAGCAAGGATTTTGTTAAACTATTATATCCATTGTACGAGTCTGAAGGGTAATATTCTCTTCGTAAAAATATTACCGAATAAAAGTCTTGGATTAAAAAAAATGTTTGTTATGTATCCATAACAATTGCAAAATAAAAACCTACTACCGGTAGGTATAGGTTCACGAATGAAACACTAGTTCTTAACTAATTGCTTATAATAGATTTAAAAGTTTATTACGTTTATTTGTGCAGTATCCTGCTCCTTACTTAGTTATTTAGTTAGAGCTTAATATTGTTGTGTTATGTTTTATTTATTTTTCTATTCAGAGTGCAGGTATTGCCGATTCAGCGTACAATAACAAATGGTACAACGGGAATGCTGGATACCAAAAAATTATATTCTTCGTTATAAAGAGGTAAAGTTTTAATATAATTCATATTAATAATGTACTATTGCGATATTTCTAACAGTTAAGAATGTATGGATACGTATTAATTGGTTAGAAGAAACAATGGCATAGGATTTCTGAATTTCACTCACTTCTGCCTGCTTAATCTATTTCCTTATCTTCTCTTTCTTTTTATCGATTTATCCAGTCACACTGTTTAATCGTTATCATATTTAATATAAACCAATTTAATTTTATAATGTTACAGGGCCCAGAAGCCATGCTGTCTTACGTCACTAAAACGACGCCCAATAACCCTTCATACATTTTCTAAGGTTTTGTATACTTAAGTATCTATTTTATTAACATTTTTACTACAGCTATCAAAACGGTGTCAATGTTAAACAGTATAAACTCTTGATGTTCTTATTATAGTTCTATTGTTTCTTTTACTTGCTTTTCTCTCTCTTTTAAATCTAATTAAAAGTTTCTCTTTATCATAAATATAACTTAAATTACTTAACACTTATTTCTTCTTCTAGCCTTTTTTTCATACTACAAGTATTCTTTATTTTAGGTTGTCAGCACAACGTGGTCATATTTTTCATTAATAACAAGCGTATATGGTAAGAACTAATTAAGTGATTTTTCACTGCATATTTCTTCGAATACTTTCAAACAACTTGTGCTTTTAATAAATTTAGCCACATACATAAAAGTTACTGTATTTTCACTCAATAAAGTTATCAAAACAAAACTTAATCTATTATTTTGTTTTCAATATCGAATACATAAACATTAAAATATATTATTTGGTTATGCATTGTTTGAGGTTGAAATATCCTGAAATAACATATTATTACCTAAAATGAAATGCGTGATCGCGTCTGTTCATATAATTATGATAATATATAATAATAAATACATTTTGAATTCGTGAAAATCAAATTCAAACGAAACCATTTCAATCTTAGCAAATAACGGAGACACGAGGCATATTGAATGCGCAATCAAAAATAATATTATGATAAATCAACACAGATTTGAAGGTAATTGATTTAACAAAGAAACGAGTTTTTATGCGATGAATTATGCTTAAACTTCAAATTTCAACCCGCAATAAAATTGTCTTTATTCCAGCAATGATAAAGGAACTTTTGGGACAACTTTTGAATTTTAAATTTTCTTTGATTTATTACTGGTATTTTAACTTTAATGTAGTAGGTGGGGCTTTGGCGAATTCCTTTCCCATGTCTTTGTTTCGTTTCATACAGTTTTTACAGAGTAATATATATATTAATAGTTATTTGTCCAATTAAAGTATTATATTAAATAACTCTTTTGGTATTGCAAACTCAATTTCCTTAACCGTATTTTCCCAAACGCGTAAATCTCTAATTAAAGAAGCAAAAAAGCCCGAAAGTATTGATTCCGAGCTGCCAATACCAAATGCTCGAACAGTAAATCGTTGAAAATATTAGCTAATCGTACACTGAATCTGAGCTCGAATGTAATACTATACTAAATATTCGACACACGACTGCATTTACGTTTTCAACTCCATCGTTTATTGACCCCCATGACACCCATGAATTGAATCGAAGGCAATCCAGGCCAGCACACGAAGATCTCACCAACTCACGTTCGCATGATTATGAATTTTATTCATCTATACATATAATAAAAACGTAACGAGTCGCTGTCTGTAGTTCTGTTCATGGAAGATAAATGAGAAAAAATATAGGAGACCTTTATTAACACAATAGAACCCAACACAATGGTTTTTTGAATTTTTGTCTGTTTGTCTATTTGCTTGTGCACGCTAATCTCAGAAACGGCTTATCCTATCTAGATGGGGTTTTCAATGATATATTGTGGTAAGCTTCACATACCATTTAGAGTTTAATTTATGTCAATCGGTTGATAAATAAAAAAGTAATAGCAATTTAAAGAATCACGTTGAACTTGCTGAACGTTTGTTGGCGCAGGTTAGGCATTTTTAAAGATGCTGCCCAAAGTCACTTTTCTACGCGGGCGAAGTTGCGGGCACAGCTAGTATTAAATATTTTTCATACAGTTTCATTTTTAGTGTATTGGAAGCGGCGGGCAAATATTAATATGGATGTTTGTGTTTCAATACCGGGATGTTTATGGTTTTGTTTGTGTTGCCTGATTTAGACTTATGTGATTGAACCACGAACTCATTTTCACTCCTAAGTACTTCGTAGTTAGTAAATACTAAATATGTTTAATAAGGACTGTACTAACATGTTATTTGAATAAATAGATATTCCTTTTGAAGTTAATATATTTTTATATTGAAGTATTCAGGAAATAAAATATTATAATGAACGTCTCAAGAAAGAAAGCTATAGTTATTTTTCGTTAAAGTAACTGCTTGTAACTAAGCTATCTGCTATATACAGCTATGTAGAAATATATATCAATATTCCCAAACAGATTTAGTAATGAAGTATATATTTTACATATACATGGTCTCTATGTATCTATCAGATACATAAAGACCATTTTCAAGATGTATACGTCTCACCAATAACGCATTGATCTCTAAATCGATATAGAATTATACAGAGTAATAGACAATGAGACATCAATAAAGAGAGAAGAGATAGGGATAGATAGAGAGGGAGAAAGACAGATATAAAGAGATGTACTTGTCTAACTAATTACTGAAATAAAATTCCATTCCAAAAATATAATTAAGATACATTTATTAAGTAATATGTTTGATATACATAAGGAATTTCAGTTATATCTTATTGTTGATATTCTAAAACTACAAAGACTATAGTGGTGGCTGATTTTAGAGAATTTATATAATTTTTGAACTTGCTACTTAAATTTCATTTACATTTGTATCTCATAGTGGTCAGAACCTTTTGTATTAGTACATATAATTTTTTAGAAGATTTTTAGAGATGTATATTGCATATGGACGTATTATATACGTTATAAGTTTCAATATACATTGCTCTGTGCAAACATAATTCAAATATTAGAAGCAATAAGCACACGCTACTTCCACGTAGCGTACGCATAATATAATGAGTGGCGATGATGAATGGTTACCTGTGTGCGACCTTTCATTTGTGTCAGTGTAAATAGGTGGCAATATAATGTTGTTTGCCATTTAATATTATAATTTTCTAACACAAAAACTAATAACGATGTGAGGAAACTGAGCTAATTGCATCATGAATACACTGCAAGAAGAGAATAATTTTTGATTTAAAGGAATAAGAAGATTAAAAAGAGAACAATGAAAACAGAACATCGAGAATAAAATAAATAAATGAAAATTAAATGAATGAAATCGTACTGTTGTACGTCGTTAAATATTCGCCATTATAAGCCAACTCCTTACATTAGGGAGAAAACGAGACTTATATTCAAATTTAATTAAAATTAATTTAATCGTTCAACAGTTTGTTGATCGAAACATGCACAGCATTCCCAAAAACACGAGTATGTTGCCGGACTTTAATGCTGCCTTCTCTCTTCTCTCTTCGCTACACTGTGAGGATGTTTTATTATGATGTAAGACAGAGAGAGAGACAGAGGGAGAGAGAGAGAGAAAGAGAGAGAGAGAGACTTGTGAAATAGAGTTTATTTGAATGATTATAGACAAGAATCTTCATTCGTGGGTAGCCACAGCTTTTAGCTATTAAGTTACCTACATTCGCGATGTTTCTACTTCGAACAAGTCATATTTTGCGTTTCACTTTGAAGCGAGGTGATAACGGAGTTTATTACGGGACCCACTCTCAGTACAAATGTACGCTAATGGCTCTAAAAGCCGAATTTCGTCAGTTATACTCTGTATGGACTCTGTTATTTGGGAACATTACTCCACCTTATGATATCTATATCTCGTAATAGAAATTTTCTTTCCTGGAAGAAGCAATAGAATAACATATAAAAAATCAATAGACACACGCTTGATTTGAAATAAAAGTAATTATCAATTTTTTTAAACTTAATAAAGAGTTCTGGCAACACATGTAAACATAATGGAATTGAAAAGATTGACCTAAATTTAAACATTAATACGTGTCAAAAGTAATTAATGGATATAATTTAATATAGTTTCCAAAGGAACGGAAATATATTTTAAATTAATAAAGCGTGTATTGAACCACATCTGTCATTTCTATCTCCCAAAAATATACTCCAACCGAGCAATGAATGTCGTAGTGGGACAATTAAAACGCAGCACCCATAAAACACCCATAAATTTATTACTCGCGAGATTTATTGCCGAAAATTTATAACATAAAATTCGTGAGGCTTCTTTATGTGGTTTTGTGTAAAGTGCCGTTTTCACTTCGTAACTAAGCTGTAACATTTTGATGAGCAATATATTTAGTTAAAGAATTTGTCTGGATAATCTCCGTTGGGGCGAATAAGAAAATAGAACCACACCTCTTTCATTACGCGTGTTGCTGAAACGTAATTGGATTTAGACTCTTTAAAAATAATTAGAAATAAGATTTATTTCGGTAATAGGTAACAATTTTTGTATATTTTTAAACACTATGTGTTTTTCAATGTCTCTTGACTAATTTATATTATAATGTAACACGGCAAACTTGCATCCTTATAACTAAACACACAAATCAAATTTAAGTGTAAAGGGCGGCCTTATCACTTGAAGTGATTTCTTACAGGAAACACAAGAATATAACATTAATTATAATCAATAAAGGACGTGTAGGTAAAAAGTGTAGGTTTAAAAAAAAAATAATAATAGGATAAATATGCCCAATACATATCAAAATATACATTAAAGAATATTATATAAAGAGACTAGCTGTGCCCCCAGGTTTTAACCGCGTAGTTCCCGTTCGTAGTCTCGTAAACCAGGATATAGAGTATCCTATGTGTTATTTCAGGGTATCACATATCTACATACCAAATTTCACCTTAATCGGTCCAGCCGTTTTTGCACGAAAAAACAACAAACATACATCCATACATACATTCTCAACAACTTTCATATTTATAATATAAGTAGGATATTAGCATCCTAAAATCACTAGCCTTACGTAACACCGCGGAGCATAACGAGCTTAAGAAAGTCCCTTCTTCACAACAAATCCTATTGTAGAATTATTGTATGTAATTAAATAACTTGTGACATAAAGTTGGTGACAAGTTAGCGGTGGTAAAGTTTGCGAGCTAATCATGTAAGCGTCTCCCGCGACTCGGTCTGAGCCACGCTAGACATAGCTTGTAATCAAACTTCTGAACAACACTGACATTTGGTTACTATCTATTTTGATGACTTGAGGACATTTTATATAGATACATTGTTGTTAATCTGATAGCGCTCTAAAGTTAAATGATCAACATTATTACTTATTCATTTAATTTATTTATAATTCTTAAATGATCAAATTCTTTTAATGTAACTTCAGAATATTCAGAACATATTTATTTTCTTATGTTTATAATTCTGTTAACTTCTACTCATGTTTTGATGTCGAAAAGTTGTTTATATATAATATATTCTTGGTTATTTATATATGCTTGGAACTCACCGCATACTTATACAATTATGCAAGTGAATTAATTAAGTTAGTTACTTAGTTATTAGTTATCATTAGAACTTGATAACATTATTGTGTCACAATCCATACTAATATTATGAATGCGAAAGCAACTCTGTCGGTCTGTCTGTCTGTCTGTTTTTCCATCACGCTAAAACTGAACCGATTAAAATGAAATTTGGTACACAGATGGTTTAAACCTGGGGAAGGACATAGGCTACTTTTTAACTGGAAGGGGGGGTCAAAGTTTATATGAAAGTCCACGCGGACGGAGTCGCGGGCTAGTCATTATATATATTGAATAGATTTGGTATGAATTAGAAAGAAAACGTTTTTAATATATACCCTTTTAACATTAAAAGTGATCACTGCTCTCTTATTGCGATTACTCTGTAATTTTCTTCACCTAACACTTAAAAGACACACTATAAATGTTCTCAAATGAGGTAAGGCTGGGAAAATTTGGACGCATTCCAACGGCTGGCGTAATGGTTGAACTGCAAATGTTTGGCAACACTGCAGCGTTCAGAGCGTACACCCATAACAATCTCTATTCTCTCTGTATCATGTACCTGATAGCAGAGGTACTCGTTTACGGTGGAGTCAGTTAAATTTTACAATAGTAGTATCAAAATAAAGACTCTTTATCGTATACACTCATAGTTAAAATAGGAGTTAGTCTCTGTTTGAAGGGTTTCGAACCCAATGGCTACAAAACAGAATTGACTAATAAAGTAAAACTAAGCTGTCCGCCCGCCTCAACCAGGTTGTATCTCATGAAATAATGTAGTGTAATAGTCGGATAGTTGAAATTTTCACAGACAGTATATTTTTTTCTGTTGTCGGTATAACAAGAACTAAAATGCAGAACGAGGAAATATACAAAGGGCTCCCATTGATAAAGACAATAGGTAAACGCTTGAAATATTCACAGAATTTCAAATTAATGATTTAACAAAAAATACAATTTCTTTAAACCCTTCGCGCACGAATGTGACTCGTACTTGGCTGGATAATATTTTATACTATGCACAATATTCATATATTTATTCATGTTCTATTAATAACAAAATTAACATACATATGGACTATATGTCGTCACTTTATAAGAAAAGTGTTAGATAGGCACTGTTTATGAGCATGTATTTTCTACTAATTGAAAATGTAATTCAGATAATGAAGGAGATAGAATCGAGCTTGTTGGTCTTGTAATTGCAATATACGATTGCAAAGCAAGAGGTCTAGTATCAGGACCTGTAAGTGATATTGGGATATTCAGGGAAAGTAATTGCGTATGTACTACAAGTCCTCTGTTTGTATAGCTGGAAGTATCAGGGTAATTGATTATACTAAGGGAAGTTACGTATATTGCCCATTTATTTATTTATTAACACTTTGTTACAATGTATACAATTAAAATAATATTTGATACAATGTAGTAACAGTACAGTAACAGGCGACCTAATCACTTAAGATTGATCTCTTCCTGGCAACCCATAGTAAAGAGAGTAAAGAGAAAAGAACAAAGGTAAATCAGACGGCGATCAGACTTATTCAATAACATATTGTATAGAATATAAACTAATTATACATGCAAAATATAAAATCTTACATACATACATAGATACATACATACATATAAGGATACAATTGAAGTTTCAAATATTATAGTTATTATATTTATTATTTTTATAATATAGGGAGAAAGAGATCTGGCAAGACACTTGAGGGAAAATGGTCATCGGTCACCTTTAACATTCGTGGATCTGAACAGTTTTGGAGGAGGTTGGCTTTTAAAAAGATGTAGATACGTTCCCTTCTTCTAGTCTGAATGGATCGGAAACACCGGGTGACTAATCACTTCATAGTAAAAAGAAAGTCGCTTTCTCTTTAAAGGTATGTATAATACGTGAA
>DWAJ01001825.1:0-20238 GCA_018238005.1 Eurema mandarina | reverse complement strand
ATCGGTTAAGCGGTTTATCCGTGAAAACGTAAAATTATAAAAAGTTTCAACCCCTCGCGCAAGCTTTTGGGGGTTGATTTTAAAAAAAAGTATCTTATGTCCTTCCCCAGGCTCTAGACAATCTTTGTACCTAATTTCGTTCTAATCGGTTCAGTAGTTTTAGCGTGATGAAAAGACAGACAGACAGACAGAGTTACTTTCGCATTTATAATATTAGTATGGAAGTATGGATTTATAATTATATTATTCATAGTTATATTGGTAAAGAGTCTGTGAATAAAATATGAGATTATTTTTATTCCAAAGTTTTTTTATACTAGTATAATTATCCTAATACTAAGATTATAAATGTCTATGAAACAACCTTTTGCGCTAATTTTATTTATTATCCCCTTCGTACCATTTTTACGGTCATTGGCTATAAGTAACACTGATGAGGGAAAATAAGGTTACAGCTTATTTGTATATATTTATATTTAACTACATACATATTATATTTATATTAAACATTTCCATAAATTAGTTGGTTTTATATCATTGCTACTATAGAATAATATGCCATATTAATAATATAGGTACCTACATGAAAAATAACGTTGAGTTTCTTTAAACAGTTAAAGCTCTGAAATTCGAATTTACGAGCAATTTAATTTGATAGTTTATCATTTAAATAATCACGATTTCTGTTTCTTCCAATTGATTGCAGCAATAAATCATTTTTTTCATATAAACATTTGTTCTGGGCTCGCAAATATACCGTGTACAATTGAATTAGACGTATGCGAGCGCCGAGCAGTAATGTGCACTCGTAAAGTCACCTACGACGCTTGAATTACCTTTCAATTACTAGTAAAAGTTGGTTGTTAAATCGATTACGGATGGGTAAAAGGTTACTGGCTTTTACTTTGGATAGTTCTTTGGATAAAACGCTGAATTTCTATTTATTTTTCCTGTAAAATAGAAGTATCGTTAATTAAATAAGCACGTCAATTATCCTTGAAATGTATCTGTAATAGAAAAATTCAATAATTCTGAATATGGTAAAGTTATGAACTGCTTTTTCACTTGCGCTAAATCTTTACTAACTTTTAATGTCTATTTAAATGATAAGTTTCATACTGTCAGAAGCTAGACCAATTATACATTACAAAACCATCCTTCCACCTGATTTTTTTAAAGCGTAATAGATAGCAGAATTACGTAATTTATTATAATATTTATAGTAAATTTGTTAGAAGGAGAGTCTTTGTTATATTTTGTAACATTCGACGGTCAGTGATGCTGAAGTGGTTCCAATGTTCAACAACTGAAATAGTAATACGAGTATAGTCAATAAAATTTTACTCGAAGTGAAAAACCACCCCATTTGGTCAATTTAAAGTTTTAGTTTAAAGCTAATAAATATGCATACAATAAATTGTGGTGATAAACAGTAATGTTTTTAAAAATAGGAAAACATTTGTTTTTTTCTTTTGGCTACGAAGTACGAAGACGGAAAGCGTGAACAATTTTTTGCCTTTATTTTATTTCAATGACGGGTATTTTAAAATCACATTATATATATTTGTACCAAACCCCTTCAATTTTTTTATATTTAAATAAATATAGTTCCAAGAAGAGTTACGTGAAACAATCGTTTTCGCGTGTTAAAAGCTATTTTTAATTGATGGCCTTTTACATCAAAGAAACCACTTTACAATGAAACCGAACAAAGAATACACGTGTGATTTATGTTTCCTATTTACTTAACGCATGCAATCATTTACTTTTTATTTATTAATTGCATTCAATTTTTGTATAGCATACAGCATTTGCTAATTAAAGTGTCTCTTTGACATGCAGTTTTGCATATTATTAGTGTACATTTTAATATAAATATTTCTAAAATAAAGCTTAATTTTCAACCGACTTCAAAAAAAGGAGGAGGTTCTCAATTCGACACGTATGTTTTTTTTTCTATGTTTGTTACGCCATAACTCCGCCAATTATGAACCGTTTTGAACAAATATTTTTTCGGTGTATAGGTAATAGCTGTCCTCAAGGGTTTTCCCATTTAAATTTAATAAAAAAAAAACAATCCCCAAGGGTGAAAAATGGGGGATGAACTTTTTTATACGCAATATCTCGGCCGATTATAAAACAATTTGAACGATTATTTTTTGTTGAATAGGTGAACATGAAGTCGGTTAATACCTAAGTAAGGTAAGGCATCGAGGTAACGGCGCGGCGCGCGGGGCGCGTGATCGTTGGGTGCGCTAGCGTTGATTGGTTGTCCCAGACGTGTTGTCTTTCCCGCACCAATACCTACGTCAATTACGGGCACGATTCTACCGATGCGCCGATGCGCAGCTATTCTCGTCCAGCGCTAAACATCCCTGACGCGACCTATGAATATGTGTCTTTTAAACAATTTAACGTAAGTTGAATGTATATTAAATTACATATTTATATAATTTGATACTTATTTTAAATGTAGTACCTACCTCCGTACCTCCGTATACCTATTTACGTCCAACTGACCGCCCCACAGTTTTAGAAGCGTAGTTTCTATTCTCTAGGCAATACGGGATAAGATAAATTATGTATTCAAAACCGGATCTAATCAAGTTGCAAGGAAAATTTTAGCCATTTAGAAGCTTTAGCCCGGAATAGTAAGAAACATCCATTTATCAAAGGTTTTGAAATAAGAAGAATTATAGTTATATGAGTAAAACAGCTGATTTTTATCTACACTAATATTATAAAGAGAAAAGATTTGTATTTTTGTATTTTACGCATAAACTCAAAGAGTACTGGATCGATTTTAATAATTCTTTTTTTATTTGTAAGCTACATTTTCACTGAGTATCATGGGCTATTTTTAGTACTATGTCTACCCGTGCGAAGCCGGGACGGGGCGCTAGTAAGTAGTAGTCATAAAGCACCCAATTACAGTATACCACAGAATTTCGTGCAATTATCCTTCATGATTCTTTGATATGAGCTGACGGTGCGATGGGCACGAATTCTATGCGGTTTCATTCGACGTCGGCTGCATTTTAGCGTTTATTTCTAAGTTGTTATGACAGAAATTGTCTGAAACAGTCGTGTTTCGCTAGGCTTAACCCAAAAGTGTTCGAGCCATGGGAATTTTGTCGCAAACGATGAATAATTATTATTATGTAAGCTATGCATTTCTCGGGAGTAAGCCTTGTAGCTGCCATACTATTTTGATTTCTTTGTCTTTATTCGAGTGTTTAGGAAATAGTTGGCGGTTGTTATGAAAACGTGTTTCTATCTAAAAGACATGACAAAGTATGAAATTTCTAATTTTTAAAATTTAACCGTTTTTTGACAATTTCCATATTTAAGGGTAGATAAGCTGCAATATAATATGATTTTTTAAATTAAATTGAATTGATTGCTAAAATATTTCTATAGTCATTGAAAATTAGCGAGATATCTACGATTGAGCAAAATTTGTAATTTAACTGTAGCCAGTAAAATTTCTGGGCTAATGAGTCTTAACAACTTATGACTCAAAGTGGGGAGCGTCAGTGTAGTTGCATAAATGCCCGGAGTATGGCTTTAGAGCTATGTTCCGGGTAGTTTAGTTATAGGCTGGCGTTACTCTTACCATCAGGAGTTTGTCCAGCTCGTCTCACCACGTAGTATAAAAAATGAATAAAGAATAAGAGTCAAAATACATTGATAGCATAGAAAATATGATATTTCTAACCGTTAAACGTGAAAAGCGATTTATGGCCATCAATAAACAAGCTGTAATAAAGCCGCGAACGTGGTACGAAACAGTGTTATTACGGTTTTCGTAAGTAGATTTTGTTTTATGATTTCCTACCTGGCTTATTTTTTACTGATAATTATTAGTGGATTATCAGTACATGCGCTATACGTCTATGTCCTAGGTATATCGTGAAAAATCCACAAACTACCTTTTTGTATTAATACTATAGATTTAGTGAAGTTTTAATAGATTCAAATTAAAGAATTTTTACGAAAACGAACTCTATTTTACAAATGATTATACTTACTTCTGTTTATGTAACGTTCCGTATCGCTGGGTTTGTGAGATATATTTTAAATTCAAACTTTTAATTAAAATTACGTGCTCAAAACCGAATTTTAAATAAAGTGTTAAATGCAAAATTATTATCATTATATTAGATAACTCTGGTTTTCATGCACAATATCCTACATTATTATAAGAGTAAGAAAAGATGTAACTTATTAATGTATTATAGATACATTGATATGTATCTATAATACATTTGACTATGATTAGTCATAATATTAAAATTATAAATACCGATACATTATAATATGACTCGCGAAATTGAAAACGAAATTATTTGAAACATGTGTTTATCGTTTCACAATTTATTATATTAACTTGGATAGAAAAAAGACCGAAATGAGATTTTTTACTACCTTATTCATTAAAATCGGTTAAGAAATTTGGACGCTACGATGGAACACCTACATACCTACATAGCTGCTTTTACTATGCCCTTTTTTCGCTAGCTTATCATTTAAATATACAACATTATTACACACATATAGTTCACACTAAAACTACATTGGCACATATATTCCTAACGTATTAAAAAAAACTCACACAAAAATATGTTGATATATTTTCTTAGGAAACCATAATCGATTACAGCGCATGCTATAACAATTACTGATGTTTAATAAAGCGTTAAGAACGTAACATCACGTCATAGTTCTGATAGAATTGGTTCATTAAATCATCAGCGCATCGTTTGATTGTCTTTACGCCTACATTGAATGAGAATCTCAGAATCTCATTGCTTTGGAATTTTAGCGGCTTTTTGTTCATATATGTTTTATAATAACTCTGTATATAATTGTAAGATCAAGTATCAAAGTTGAAAATTGATACAACACACATTAAATTTGGGCCATAGTTCAGACGCTAGGTCAGAATATACTCTTCTATGCCAAAATCATAACTCTTTCTAGGTATTGCCGAACCCAGATAATAATCCCAAATACAAATAGAATATCAGAAATATTATTTTTCTAATATCTACAGTGGTAGATATTCTAAACAAATACTAATATTTGCAATGTCACATCGCTGTAAAATACGATTTGCATGTATCCAGTGAACACATAATATTTATATAGGGCGATATAAGCGTATTTGCAAGGGAATTGCTTCGTTATCATAAATAAATGTCTTATGGGACCGAGTACTACGGATGGAATCTGTCAGGGCGTTTTTGCTGGCATTATGGAAATTATGGTCAGCCGTAAAATATGCGTGTAGATGCTCTTTAGATATTCTTTGTGGGAGAGAACCCCTTGATAGGTATTAAAGGTACCTTTAAGTGTGGAAGCTAAATGAGCCGTGGCGTCCTTTAAGGAAATAACCCTTTATATGGCACTTTCCTATCGCACTTATTAGTCCGTAATAGTCGTAATTTAAATAATTATTGCTACATCAAGAATTTGTCCGATCAGATTGCTTCTAAATGCTATAATAATGTCTTGATGTTTTTCGCGTCTTGAACGTAGCTCCGCTTTTGTTACTTTTCGCTGGATAAATATATGGATTATGAGGGTCGAAAATATGATAGAATAATGTTTAATATTGGATTAATCAATAGAGCTTCCTCATCGAATCGAGGCCTGCCTAGCTTCTGACGTTCTTGGTCATTTAAGTACATATTATAGTTCTAGATGTTGCTCTCTATTTCGTCCCGCCGATTTCTTCTATTATGGCTAATAAATTTTTATACAAACTTTTAAGCTTTATAAAATTAGTATAGTTTATTATCAATAAATTATTAAACTGTTTAATTTCCGTATGTAGGTAATGTTTCTCGGCAATACATATTTATAACAAATATCTATAAGAATACGGTATTTCTATATCTATAGTAATTAAATTATAGATTAAGTGATTTCGATAACGATTAGATTGACAAATAAATCGATAGGCTGTTTCATATCCTATATTAAATTTCGTTACAGATAAGGCACGTAGCGTTTTTAACGTTATTAAAATCACTTTCCTGGACTTGAATAAGGAAATGCCAATTAACATTTATTTGAATATTACATTTTTCGACATTTTCTTGTTGATGGTACGAAGCGTTTCGCTGAAATAAGTAATGCGTGAGTATTTATTCAGATATTTTAAAAGCTTATATACGGTTGAATTGAGGAACCTCCTCCGTTAATTGAAGTCGGTTAAAAATAGATACCTAATAGCTGAAATAAAGTACATACTAATATATTAACCTAACGAAAATATCTTTTAAATAAAAAGGACTTATTTCAAGTATATCTTGTAACATATCACTGTTGATATATAAGAATGCAATTAACGTGTATAATTATGCTCATTTGTAATTAGGTAATACATAAAACATGTAACTGCGAAGACCAGTCTATTAAACGTCGGTCTGTTATACAAACATGATCACTACATAAATTCGCTTTCCACTATCTTTCTGAGTCTATGTATGCTCGGTTCTGTAAAACTGTGCAACAGATTTTGATAAGATTTTTGTTTCATAGATTGGACGTTTCAGAATTTATATATAACACCACCGTTGAACAATAATTGAATTGTTTCATTTTTTTTATAAAAAGGGTATTGAATTAGATAAGTAATTAACTAATACTCAATAATGATGATGAATTATGAATTATATAAAAAATTATGTTGATTGCGTTTTTTCTTACTTTAAAAACCTATATCCTTTATATTTTAATACTTATTATGCTACTCAAGAGATGGACCTTATAAATCAGACATTAGTTACATAGTAAAACAAGTTTCCTATTGTTGAAATTGTATACCTACATGTGTTTATCTGAAAAAGAAAAACCCAATCGCAGCCGCGGGCGAAATCTTCGTTACCTTAAAGTAAACCCTTATTTCACTTACAAAAAGGACATTAAACGATAAAAACAGCAATCTTCAGTATATATAAAATTTAACTACGCAGCGATTAACAAAGTAACTAAATAATGAACTTATTAGACCACATCGGATTACAAAGCTAAATTACGATCGCGATCCGCGCTCTTACGTCTTACTTGAGATACGTAATAAATTTATATGACATTAGTATATTATATGTTACGGCTAATACCCGAAGTGCCTAGTGCACCTAGTTCTAGCCGGAATGATATCGGATAGACCTAGTTTTATCCAACAGGGAATGGCTGGACCTAGTTGTAGCCGGCATGATGAAGGCTAGACCTAGTTTTACCCGAAAACAATTCGCTCCTACTAGGTTTAACCAAGAGTACATCTAGTCCTAATCGGCTAAAACTAGGTGTAGCCGCACTTCGGGTATTACCCGTAACAAATATAAAACTAGCCGAACCGCTGCGGGTTTCCCGCATTTATACATGTATTGCACACATAAAGCTTACTCTTAAAACATTCTATCAGGAAAAAAACCACAAAAAAAAATGAAGTTACAGAAGAAATCGACTTTGTTTCATACTATGTAAAGATGATATATGCTAAAAGATTCATCTCGTTTTGAATTACATTTTTCGGATTAGCGGCAATAGTCAAAATTCAAATCGATTTATACAATTAATTGATTTACATCCGGAAAATATTACATCTATGTGACACAATTTGTAAATATGTACAATTTAACTATTTTTATAATTAAGACTTTAAAACATAATTAATACGAAGTATAACATAAAAAACTAACTTTAAGACTCTATACTATTAGGATTAAAATATTATCGAACACCAAGCCTACATTTCCTGATTGATTACTTAATTAAATAGTTTCATTTGATTGCACGACGCACGTGTCAATCTCGACAAATGCAGCGAGAATCTCTCATTGTGGCTACGTTTAAACTGGGAGCAATAAATTCACTTTGCCCTTTTGATTTCATTAGAGACAATAGCTATTTGACCGACGTGCTCAATGAAATGCACCACGGATTGTTACAATAAAGTTTTATACGAATATTTAATGAAACGAGATCTATAGAGATTATGCCTTTATAGCTAACTAAATATTAAACATCGTATCTGACAGATATTTAAGACATAGTCAAATAAATGTTACATTGGCTATAAGTAATGCGAACGTGGGAAAGAATATAGTAGGGTTTTGGTCATTTTAAGTCATATCATAGTATGAAACGGTTAGAAACCGGTGTTACCTGACCACCATTTTCTAATAATTACCGCCAAAATATCCTATTTGTCCTCTTTCTTAACAAAATAAAAAAAAAACCTTGATCTATCATAACAAAAAATAATTGTTTTTCAAAACTATTGATTTTACAATGAAATAGAATTTAACGTTATACATTCACCTACCATTCATTCGATTTCTGCTTAAGCATTCAAATAGGTCACCTAAACATAAACATATAGGCCTCTCGGCTGTAACGGACATGCAGTAACCACTCAGGAGCTGGCCAAACAAGATTACAATGCAATCACGAACCTTTCCCGGGTGATATCAGATTTTGATTATTAAGTAACCGTACTTGTTAGTACAACTAGCACAGATCCGAGTGCAGGATTCTCGGAATTCCTGATTGACGATACATTTATATAGGCAAGCAATTTAAAGCTTACTTGATATTATGACGCTTACTTTAAATTATATCGGATTATCATATTTTTTACGGTTTCATTAATACCCTTAGTTATTTGTATATAGAGAAATATTCATGACGAAGATGCATTTTAAATTAAATTTAAGGGTGTTTTAATTTTAAAAACATTCATAGCGATTTAGTTTAAAAGTTTAGTTCAACAGTAAAATAACATTTGCGATGTCATTAATGATATTTATAAACATTTTATAACATGTAAATATTCCAATCAGAGATGTCAAGAGCACCTTATATTCACATAGGAAGCAAAAACACGATTCATACAAGATTTATGTATCATTTAAGAAAACCTTTTAGCGTCAATTGAAGCGACTGGCTGAATTGAATGAATAATGTAAAACTTCAAGTCACATAGGAATAGAAAGATGAATTTACAGATAGAAATTGAAAAGCTAGGAAAGAAGGGACAGAAAAAGCGAGCGATAATGAATAAATTCTTACCCTTAGTATTGGATACGGAGAGGTTTGTACAAAAGCCACCTGTGAGAAATTGGCAGGAATAATGTATGAGGCAAATTCATAAGTGTACAAGTTTGCGAAGATCGTGATGAGAAATTATTTACTTCGGGAAGTGTAGTTAACAAAATACACGCAACTGCGAGTGTATACTTCCATATATTACCTTTGTAGGTAAGTATAATTGAACAAAATTATTCTAAATTAGCGGCAAGAAAGTTTGGTCTTCTGCGACTATCCAAATATCTAGCAGAATGTGATTTTGATGAACTTAGATGTGCATTTATTTACAGTTTCAAAGATCTTAATTAATTTTGTTTATTACTTACCTCTTTAACAATTCTAACAAAAGAGCCCAATTAAAACCGTTAATGAAACAAATCTTTTAATTTTGTTTATAAATCCATAATCCAATTAGAATTAACAAGGCGAAATTTTCTATTTATAAATCTGAATGACATCGATCAAAACAAGTCCGTAAATATTCCCGTCCGTCGATAAATAGAATTATCGGACCCAAATAAAATGCTAAGAATTTATTGACGTCCAATCATTTAAGCACAATGAACAGTGATTTCGTATCCAACAGCTCGAGATTGCTTACAATTCCGATATCGACGCAGAAACGCGGGCTGACTTTGCAATTAATACAATTATAATGTTAGGAGAACTTTGATCGGGATAAGATTTGATTAGAAATGTTTGACCGAAAGTATTTGAGACGCGACTCTATTTTATTGTTTGTAGTTTTTTATAGATAAAGGATTTAGAAAACTTAAGAAGGGTATTTTGATGTATGGAAATAAGACACGAGAATACAAAAAAAAAACATTACTATATTATATTACTATATTTAAAGTGGAAGATGGAATGTTCTAGAATCAAGTTTTCTCTTCTACCGTTCATTCTTTAGATTTTAAAACAGCCAATTCCATTTCAATTTTGAGCAACAATTCTATATTCACTGTTGTTTTCTATAAATTACATTTCTAGAGCACAGGTAGTATCCAAGACGACCTAAAAAGGTTAAGGTTCCACTGTATGCAAATAATGTTTACGCATTGGCATTCTAGATGTAGGCGTTCCATACCGTTACAATTGATGTTTCCAATTGTATAACATGATGTTAAGCTTTATTTTTAAATTGAACTGTAATGAGGTTATAATAAGCTGCAAAATTTCTAAGCGGATATCGTTTGAACATTACTGTGAGATTAGTCATCTGCGGTCATTCAGACTACAGTCACAGACGGGCATTGAGGGCACTTGAAAGATATATCTAATTTAAAATTAGTTTGAAGGAATCTGTTTTTAAATGCTTAATGTTTTTGTGACAGAAGATCTAGAAAAAAATCTTTAAAAATACTAATTTATAAAAATAACGATAAAGAAACTAGAACTTCTCTAAGTCTTCGCCTTTTACTATTCAGTTTGTTATTTTGATAATGTATTTCTTTTATTTATTTCTTTATATAAATAGATACGTGTATCTTTTCAAAGCAATAAATCACTGTTTTTACGGTGACATAATATTAATAAAACCTTTCATTGTGACCCATAAATACTATAAATAATGAATCGAAAGATAGACTGTTCTATTCGAAATTTATTCTTTTTATAGCTACTTGAAATCTAAAATAAAAATCTTCATTAACATAAAGACGTCAGATTTAATTGTTATTGTCTTGAAAGATGTTTCATCGCCTAATACTAATAAGAACAAAAATAAAATACAAAGGAAATAAGAACGTGATTGTCAGTATCTACTACCAGAGGGGAGGCGATAAGCCTAGCTCATCAAGTTGATTTGTACAAATGAGCTCATATCACGCAATGAAAGTGCTCTGACGTTGCCGTTACATAGATTGCTAAATCAGGTAGATTGTAATTACGTATCTGCAAAGGTCTATGTAATTATAATAGGAATAAAAGGCATTCCACCGTCGGTCATATCTTTCGCTTTTGCTGAAACCGGTGGCATAGTTCCCATAGATCGATTTCTAATGTACTGTAACTTTAAATAAACTATACAGATTTAACTGGCCCGATACGATTTCGTTCACTCTGTATATATTTTACCTGTTACCTTATGTATACTCTATGTATACCTATATTTTTTATATGTTTCAATACCATTGTCGTACTTTCACACAAAAAAAAAGTATCTTCGAAATTGGTAAAGCTGTTATCGGTTTCTGCACTTAGAAAATCTTTAGTAGATTCATTTTTAGATTTGAGAAGATAAGTTTTGGCAAGAGAACGCCACATGATTCAGTTGTTTTATAGCTTATAAATTCTATAAATTTAAAGCCGAAATTCGGAAAGATAAGTGTAGAAAGAAATGGACAAATTCGATGAAAACTTTATTTGATTTTTCTTTTAAAATATCTAATACTTGTATATTAAATATAATCTAAATTTCTTAACACAGCATTTATAATGTTGTTCGACAAAGTTAAATTGTTTACAAAATCGAGTCTGTGTCGAAAGTAATCAAATTTTAACTCTTCGGTGTAGAGTTTTACTATAGTTCAGACTACAGTATAATACACGTACAACGATTAATGATTTGGCTTGTTTAGCGCCAAAATAATGGACGATACAGCTTAATGCGATGTAAGTACACAGCTTAGAGTAATTTGGACAGCGTAATGAGCAATAATTTATAATCCCAGCCATTAGAAACACTTTACAGTCTCTTTATACGTTTAAATTTATGTAATAAATAGTTATGGCTTATTAATAGCTTTTTGGGACATTATAATTTTTATAGCAGTGTTATTTATTATGACTATTATTTTTATTGAACGAGGTTTTGTACAGATGAAAACAAAACTATATTATAATGTATTCAAAATTACGAATCATCTTAACTAGAAATAAGTGTGATAAGGGAACAAAAAACCATATATTAGTCATTTTTTTAAATACACATACAACACCAATTCAACCAATAAACTTTTTTAGTATTAAAATGTCTTGTATTAATCTTATATTAACCACAAGTTTGGTAGGTAGACGATATTTATTATTGATTAGACTTTTTTTTATGAATTACTAAAAATTGGTAATAATACATTAATACAATAACAGACAAATTGTGTAAAATTTTGCCGGTAAGAATATAATGTCTTTCCCTCAATAGTATTATCTAACAACTGATTGTAGTGTATTGAGTCCAGTGCTGGTACATTTTCCTGAATCCTGCAATGAATTTGGGGATTGTGGCTTACGAAAGCTTCCAATTCTATTCGGATCCTCTATTTCGAGAATTTGAAATTATGTCTAGATTAGTTGGGCTTTGTTCTATATAACTTTAGTTACTTGAATGAAATATATATAGCGATGAATCGCTGACGTAGGTCAAAATGTCACTATAAATATTTGACGGACTTGTTTCCTTAAAAATGAGCGTATTTCCTTAACGGATTTTTGCGTCGCTGACTTAAAAGTCAGGAAATGAAAACGAACAAAAAGGAGAGTTAATTATAACTCTTTTTATATTAATAACTTATTATAACTTCTTTCCATTAGTAGAGAAGGAGAGTAATAAATATAGTTTCGGAGATTTTGTAGGAGAGTGGTAATACCTCAAACAAGATAAAATCAGCTTGAATCGAGACTGACTTTGATTCGTTGTGGTATCTATATGTACTACGTATGGAACTAAAAAAAATTGAATTGAAGGCGTTGTTAGACAAAGAAGCACGTTCAACATAATATCAATGGATATTAGATTATGCATATCTATGTATCTTAATAAAAACCTATAGTGAAAAAATATGCAGCAATAACGATCGCATGATTTATGGAAGATTAACAGTTTGCTTACTCTAGTTATTCATAGCGGCTGAAACGAATGACCTATTTTAAAATGAAATTTCCACTTAAAACTGTAATTAAGCTCCAGTATCATATTTTGTTTAATGGTTTGAAAAATATTTTTTTTTATTACTAGCACTCTGTTTAGCAACGGGTATGTATGAAGAGTCAATAATTACAATTATTTTTTTTTTAATTTGATTATTTTGCAATAGTAATAAAATATTAGTTATATGTTTTCTCAGATTAGGTATAAAAAATTCTCCCCATTTCCACTTATTCAAGCCTTCTTCGGCAAGTAAAAAGGAGCCTATGTACATCCCATAGATATCCAACAAAAGTATAACTGTTGCGAATTTTATAAAAATCTGCCCAGTACTTTTGAAGCCTAATCCAGCCAAACAAACAATCATGTGTGCTCTTTATGCGATAGTATGGATAAAGATTAATGTCATAGAATTCTGAACCCCTGATATGGTAAATCTCATACAGTGATGCGGGGTGCTCTCTGAATTTATAGGCGTGTTTCGAAAATTCAATGGAGTCTTTTCCTTACATTATAGTTTTAGGGGACGGAAATCCGACAGAATCAGAGTGAAGCTTCAAGCGAGATTTATGTTTATGGGGTATAGAAATTGTCTCCATTTCGTTATACGTAATATAATTTTCCTATGGGATTCTTATTTTAAATTTATGTCCCTTATATCTTTAGGACATTATTCTAAATCACAGTTCAAAATAACTTCAATTTGCTGGCTTACATAAATATTAAAAGTCTCATTAACATTTCTTTACCAACTAGATATTAAATGGTCTAGTTTCGAGACTCGCACTAAAGATATAATGAAAGACCGCGTTCTTTCATTGAAATAACTTTCCTTTCTTTGCGTAGAGACTGCACTACGTTAGGAAGTCTTTAGGCGCTTACAGGATTAGAAATACAAAACCCGGACCAGAGCGAATTACACGAAGAAAAGCTGTTTAACTGTGAATACTATTTACTTTGTATTTATTCCTATATAAAAATATCTAATATGTTATATCTATATGACTGAATTGAAGTACATGCATATACTTTAGGATAAATAGATAAGATGTAAGTAAAAATATTTTTGTACCAAAAAACGTCTTAATACTTGAGAAATAAACATGTTCGAACTAAAAACTCTAATAATCCATCTTAACTCTACATTCAAATAGAGAACTTTACAGTAGTGAATAAACGAATATATATTATTATTAAATTAATTATGGCAATGGCAATATTTAATTTGTACCCCAATAATTAGAAAAAACTAATAAACATAAACCAAATATCGTTATTGGCATTCATTAAAACACGCATCCTATTAAATATTAATAAATGAAATAATACACTATACGAATGTCTAATTACGGTAATTTGTATTCCAAATTATATACAACTATTATATAATCAATCTAACGTCGGAAATTGAGGCGAATTAATTGCAACAGCTCAAGGAATCCGGTGAAATCAAAACATGTGAATGCTCATTTGGTTCAATAAAATTCGTACCTTAACGCTAGATAAGCACTCCAATTATATCACTTATGTCACTATAACTTCACTATCAATCACTATCATACACTAAGACGACTTCAAGTTTGTTTACGTTCGACTCGCCGGTTCGAAATGACGAGTATCCTCCGCACGATACAAATTTGAACTGAGCTATGAAAACGCGGCGAGTGTGGAAAATGTTTCACGGCTTAGTGTATGAAAAAAGCGTTAACTCATTGTTTCGTTTGATAGTTATGCAAAGTGGCGTTGTTTTTGTGCTATAGTATAACTTTTGGATGCAATTATTATCTTTATGATGTGTGAAGTAACACATTTTAAGTGACAAATAGCTCTACTTTATTAAGAGCGTAATTCCGATGTAGACATTTTGTCATTTATCTGATTTATCATTTTCTCTAAAATTCCAGTTCAAAAGAAAGAGTAGGTATATAAATAGTGCTAACTAATCTCTGTTATATAAAATATTCTACTATAAAATAAAGCCATTTGTGGTGATAGCTTTTTCGCAGAGAATTCGTATTTAAATATTAAGGCACGAAATGCGTTATTTTTACCCATAAAAATTGAAATATTGAAGAAGGTTTAAATATTTAATATATAAACAAACCATGGTTGCAACCGGTTCCAGCCGCTAGTCGGTTAAATAGTATAAATTTATTATATAAAAGTAATATTTAATTGGCTATTTATTTCGTTTGACATTAACTATAAATTGCAAAGATCTTTGATGAAGTTTATATGATAACATATTAACATAGCATTGTTTCCTTATCCAAATATCAAATTTATTACATATTTATGGTAATTTTGAGAACAGTGATTCATTCAAGATTGTGAGTAATGATTATATTAACCCGGATTCTGTCCTCATGATTATTGAAAAATATGATAGAAAATTGAAATTGGACATGCTTGTTTTTATTGTCTAAAAGGCAAATTTTCTTTAGCTTTATAATTTGATGCAATAAATATTAAATAAAAAAGTTAAGAGCAGAACTGTAGGTAGCTTGTATGTGAGAGAGCCATGCCTTTAGTCAGAATTATACTAATTTATTTCAAGGCGGTCCTACAGAACCGGTGTTAAGGAAATAGAACTCGTCAAAAGTGTCATTGCGTTACGTGTGGAAAGTAACCACCAAGTAAAGAGGTAAAAAATGTAAAGAGGTCCTTATTTTTTGCACATTTTCGAGAGCTTTACTGCTCTACCATGGTATATGTCGATTTGTCTGGTTTCTTTAAAATAAGTGAAAGTTTAATTTGTTTAACTATATTATAATTTAGATGTTTCCAAAAATTAAATGCAAACCTTTTTCCTTCGCTTTTCTAGCTTTCTATAAGTAGAAGTATTAACTTAGTGTAGTAAAAAGTGTTCCTTGTAAGCATTGATTTTTTATTATGGCTTCTTTCATAGACGCTTTCCAAGGAAGCTTTCCAGGGTTTAGTATTAACTCTAAAGTGTCGACAGCTTGAGGCTTCGTTTCTAAATTACATCCAAGTTGACCACATGCACTAATCTCCTTGTACAGTCACAACCATAAGAGTATCATTTTTTATGGTTTGTTAAGTCGCACTTATTAGGCTTGTAACGGATACAGGGAACCTTGTTTCGTGTTTAAATATGACCTGATGTATGAAAAGAATATTTGTTTAAAGTCTAACAAGTGTTGGTTATTAATTGGGATTCATAAATAAAACTATTTTAAATATAGGTATATGTATAAGTTACTAACTTTGTTACAAATTGCTAAAACCAGTAATCAATTTTGAGTAGATAATCTCTGTGACTGAAGTGATATTTTATTGACCACGTATTATATAATTTATAAGTTTTATGTTTCTTATATTGATCCTAACTGTACATTGAATCTCAGTAGCGACCTACTTCCAGTAAGTATTCCATTGAGTGATGTCACAAGTCACAGGGAACATGCAAACTATGCGTGATAAGTATTTCCATTAAGACATACAACCTACTGGAGATAATCTTAAGAAATTGCTTTGCAGGCTTCGGAAAATAAACTTTGAAACAAGTTAGATATAATTAGTATAACATCTATTGTTCCAGCAGAGACTTTCATTACATTATTATACACTGACACATGAGCTCTTAATTCGAAAACCGTTGTAAAAATATTTGTCGAAATGAAATGTTGACGCAAGTTATTAAAGAGTATGACCACAGGATGTAGGACGCAAACGTTTGAGATCCTACATCAAAAAATCCTTTACACATTATGAAAATGTATTTTATCACTCATACACTGTTAAACTTTGTTTAAAATATTGACCGGTATTACGTTTTTGTCGATGAGGTAAATCCTAAAATTTTCTTTTAAGCGTGATCGGACACATTATCACTTAGAGTGAGGATGAACAAATTATTTTGAGGCTGATGTTAAAATCCTAATAATATGTTTTCTTTACCTATAAACTTTATTACTAATGCATCGAATATACGAAAGATATAGATTTCTTCGCCTGTTTCAACGGTAGTAATAAAGTATGAATATCCTCGATATGACGTACCCATTCGCCGTACAAAAGGTACTCTTTAATAATTAATCACAGAGAATGAACGTCTCTGAGGCCGTGAAACATAAACATTGTCACGAAGCGAACACCTATGATGTATTTGTACTGTGTGAATTTTTAATTTACCTTTTCAGACCGCTTACATAAAACATGATTGGGATGTTTGGTCTGTCCACACTTACTCGTTTTTTGGTAGCGCGGCGGGCAATAAAATTGCATTGAAACTGCCCCGCATTCATGAAACATGCCAGAATTATTTTTTCATACATCCAATCTATTTAAACCAGATATAACTGAATACGGTATAAAATTCTTAAATAGTGTATAACTTGATTTTTTCGTGACTGACAAAATTACTGCCGTATGAAATACTTCATAATTGAATATTGTTTCGTAATGCTGTTGAAATTTCGGAACGCTGAATTGTATTTGTGTGCAATTTGTGGTATTTGGTATACGCAACTGACTTAATTTATATAAATATGAAAATATTTTAAAGTATGACTTCTGCTTTGTAAATGAAGATGGTAATAAAAAATATGAATCAAATGTACAAATCTAATTTCTGAGTCAGTGACATGAACCTACTACTTATTTATTATTAAATGAGTTAATTTTTTTTCAATTGAATACAATATTAAAAAAAAAGTTTGTAAGGGTGTATCAGATGGATATAACTTTGCTACTCTTTCACGTAAAGACTAGAGAAATAGAATAAACCCTAAATTAATATAATACATACTATACTTAAAGAGAAACTACTCTAACTAACGTAAAAATAAATCTGATTGTAAAATAGCAAAGTAAAGCATGAAATAATTTTAAATTCTTGCAAATATATAATTCAAAGATATTAAAGAACCTTCTAGAAAAGTCTCTGCTTAATTCGATTATATCACAAAGTCGGCCTTTTGACAATTTTCAGTCTCTTTTAATTAATGAGGGTTAGCCCTCATAATAATGTTAGCGTGCTGTTTGTCTTAAAGGACGAAATTACTTTGCTGCTAAATGGTTTATTTTACAATCTGATTATTGAAATTACTCAAAATATAATTATAACTAAAATTACTATAAAAATAAACACATGAATTGGATGTCTTTTCACATATAAGCACATAATTACTCATAGTAATGCCTGTCCCTATGTATGCTTAAATTTAACGGAACAAATTTTCATGCTGTTTTTATATCAGATCGAGTGATTAAAGATGGAGCTTTGTCTGTTTTATACGCATCTAAGAATAAGGATAGTTAAATTTCAATAAAACCGTCCTAATAGAATTTGACATTCTCAAAAAATTCACTTTGATCTGTAATTAACTTCAAGCGCACCCTTTGACATTAATTCAAATCAATACGCCATTCGATTTGTCGAAGCGTCAATGAGCCGTGGCTTGTATGGGCGATTGAATCGCTGTCAAATGCCAAGAGGGCTGGACCCCTGGAGGTGGAACCAAATTATTCCATTAAATACAGGAATGGATTTATCAACGCGCGAAAACACAACGCTTCCTCGCTACACGAATCGTTCTGGGGCACGTCATTATGTATTCGAAATACATTTGCTTAAAGGAAATATTCAAACTTGTTTGATATCTAAAAAAAATCTTTTTGGTGTTTTAGGTATTTGCTTGATAGCTGATTAATTATATATGAGACGACAAGCATTGAGAAGAATGAAAAATCTTTTTTTTCTATTTTTAGTGCCGTCGACTAAAAGGAAAATTTCTATATTATATTTAAGGGTATGATCATTTCAAAATCTGTTTCTGTGAAAATGGTTTGTAAATGGTAATGTTTAATCTGTATTTCTACTTTCGTAGTCAACTATTCATTGTAAAGATAATGTGAAAAAAAAAACAAATATGATTCCTTAAAATGTTTAACAAAGCAAACACCCGACCTTTCCATATATAGTTAGTAGGTATACGAGTATGTATAGATTCATTTCTCAAATCCCAAATCACGAGATTATTGAAGCCCCTAATATAACATCCATTATTAAACTATGAAGATATATTGGCCGTGGAAAATGGCTCACGTGTTTACTTATTAACACCTCAGAAACTCATTACCTCAGGCCTACCGTACTCACACGTAGAAACTTCGAGATTTACCTGGAATATTCCAAAGGAAAACGAGCTTTTACCTCTCCTTTGTCCTATAAAGATTTATAATATCAAAGTTACAAGGTTTTGCAATTCTGAAATCGCTTTCGTTGTTTGGTATAACTAATGTATGTTATAATATATATACAACTTCAGGTCTTAAATTTAAATTAATCTAAAATAAAACCGACACGCGTCTATAACATTATCATATAATGATGTGCACATCAAGTCCTTCTTTCAAAAACAACTAATTGTTTTAATTTTTTTAAACAAACTTAACATCTTCACAAAACATTTAAAAGATTTTTTATAGTGCACCCTTCATACTTATGATGCCGAACGTGGAGAACCTTGTAAAGTATACTAAGCCTATACTTGTACTTTGCTTTGTGTCTATGAAGGTATTAATATACCTATAACATTTTCCTAATCTTTATATTACTTGATACAACGCTTCGACGGCCGCAGGGACTTTCTGTGTTTTAAAATATAAAGTTAGACGGAAGTGCCTAGAAAGAATCTAGTAGGAACTTAATAGAACTAGGAAAATAGATAACGTTATTAAGGTCAGTTGCAGTGGGTTACAGGAATCACAATATGGGTCAAAACAGGCTGTAACCGTGGTCAGGAACATGGGAAGGTACAACTTTCCGATAGCTGCTGCGCTACGGAATTCCGCTCTCAGTACGTAAATACTACGGTACAAGTCAAGAGAATAGAGATCGCTACTTGTATTGTACAATTATATATAAATAGAAAATAAAAGTCCCATTCAAAGCTTTCTGTGATATTGCAACTGATAACGGATACATCATATCTCATATTTTTCTTTTTAATAAAAAAGAACACCCACTAAATAAAAATGTACTCGTAAGTCGTACTTAGTATTACTGCGTAAGGAATCTTTTTTTTTTTTTTTAGATTATAATTCGAATATACTCTCCCGGATCTTAGTCCGGGATCATTTTATACGTATTTGTTATATTTATATTTACATTTTTATGGTTTATATTTTTATAATTTATATTAAATCTGTCACCTTGTGTTATTTCTTTTATTTGAAGCCTTTGCAACCTTTTTACAGAACGCCAGCAGGTGGGGCCTGGAAGCCTTGTCTGCCATTATTTCCGC
>DWAJ01001824.1:0-20249 GCA_018238005.1 Eurema mandarina | reverse complement strand
TCTCGCACCAATACGTCAATTACGCGCGCGATTCTACCGTTGTACAGCTATTCTCGTCCAGAGCTAAACATAAATGACGCGGACTATGCCTTTTATAAGGTTAACGTTGTGATAAAGTATCGATTGGTATAATACATTGTGATGTTCAGATTTGAGGAATACATATGTTGATCCCTCTTTGTATATGGGTATATTTTTATGGTATTAACTTTCTTTAAATTTTGAGTCGTTTGAGACTTATCGTCCCTCATATAATAATTGTACTAAAAGGCGATTTTGATTATATTTAGAACTAGAAAAGACTTTAAAACCGGATAGCTCAATTCGACTGTTGTTTTTTGTAACCCTCAATATTTAACCAGATGTAGCGATTATAATTATTCTTTTTCTTAATTCGAAGCAGTGCTGTTTTATCCATTCGTAACAATAAATCAATTATACTTAACACAACATTAATTTGTAGTATATTCTTTATTTACAGAATTAATTAGTCGCGTTATAGTTTATAATTAGTTTTTTTTCTTTTATAATGCCTTTTGATAAATTTGATTTTAATGTTTGTTTTGTTTATGATAGATAGGTACATCATTAGTGTTTTTTATTATTTATATTTTTTTTTATAATGGTTGCTTGAAAGAAAAGCGAAAAATTCTCACTACATTTTTGTTGTCAAAATTATATTTACAAAAATATCATAATATGACATTTCGATTTTACTGTTCTGGCTTCGCTTACTGCCTGTAAATATATAATATAGGTTCGAAGGCTTTCATTTTCACCTTATGAATGTTAAATTGTTTCGATTAAACCAGTCTTAGTTCATTGGCATGTTCGTTTGACACGATTGACGAATGTAGGTGAAGAGAAAGTGATTCTATGAACTGGCTATACTTATTAATATTATACATAATATATGTTTATAACAAAGTAGGATTTGTTAACATCTATAGCTCGGGAATAACTTGCTCAATTTTGATGATTTGTCTATTTAGATTCGCCTCCTTAGCGAAAAGTTAAATAACATATATCATAATATTATATATAAATCTCGTGTCACAATGTTTGTCCTCAATGGACTCCTAAACCACTTAACCGATTATCATAAAATTCGCACACCATGTGCAGTTTGATCCAACTTAAAAGATAGGACAGCCTACATCCCGGTATTTTTTTTTTTTTTTTATACTATGAAGAGGGGAGACGAGCTGAACGCACTCCTGATGGTAAGAGTAACGCCAGCCCATAGCCAAAGCAGTGCTACCCGGAACTTTGCTATAAAGCCCAACTCCGGGCAGGGGTGCACTACACCGACGCTCCCCACTTTGAGTCCCGGTATTGCCCCGGGAACGGGTAAAACCGCGGAACACAGCTAGCATATACATATAAGTAACTGAGTCATCACACAGACAGTATTACACGTTTGCTTTGAGCTAAAATTTAGACGAAGATCAAATTATATTACGTATATAATAATTTCTATGCAAAATTAAATCATGAAACTTACAATATATACGCAGTTCCATAGATTAATTTTAACAAAGAGATTAATAAAGACGTAATAAAAGTTGATTTTCGTCTATTCAAAATAAATTACTAATTACTTATGAAATTTAAATAAAGAGAATAAGTAAAAAGTCTCTTAAGAAAGTTTTGTTATTTTTTTATTACAACTATCGCAGTATACTTTGTACAATAATAATTACAAGGAGACGTAACTGGAAAAGTAAAATTTCATACACCTTTATCAGATTATCAGTTTCTACGAAATGTCTACAACAAAAAAGTGCTTTAAAAAGAGCTAGCAAGTTTTTTATTTACAATGAGAATAAAAGTCATTTTATTGCTACTAAAATATAAATTGAGGTAAGATTGGAACAGATGTTTTGGGCGTGATTCGAGGATATTTGAATATAACAATGATGTTGAAGGAGTTGTATTTTTATATTTATCTCTGAGAAGGAATACTTCTTAGTGTATATGTTGCAGTCATCTGGATAAAACTGTAGTCATTCAATCAAATAACAGTTTCAACCAGATGACTGCGACATATACGTTACCTTTATTTTTTTGATTTATTTTGATGTTTTAAGGTTCCTAATGAAAACATTAAAAACCTATAGCACTTCAAGACATTCTTGAGGGGAAATATTATGCGGAAATGACATGAAATGCATGAAAGTTATATCTTGGGTTTTGACACATCTTACTATATCGGACATTTACCACCAAACCTGAAACCATCACTGTAGTGCCAATCACCACATCAAAGACCTGACCATACCTACTACAGAGCTGTCAAGCTCAAAAGGTACCTATATTAACATATCGCTCCCCAAACATATACCTAAAAATAAAGTAGGAACGAAGTAACTTACACAGAAAATAGAACTACATCCTACATTAGCTCATTTCACTACTTACAGCAAAGTGCCGTATTTAAGCAACAGTTGACAACAAAGAAGGATTTTTATCTTTATTTCGTACGTAATTGCTCGCGTGTAGATAAAGAATAGGGACAGCCGCACCTACCTTGTTTCCGACGGACTTAGTATAAACATAAATGATGTATACAAACTTTTATTTAAATTGAAAGAAAACAAAAGAATTTAGGGGGTTACTTTATGAACGGTGGCCGCGAGCGGGTATTTGTATAGATAACTGGATCTTAATATTAATACCTTCTATATATCTATATATACAAAAAAATGTCGTATTAGTTACACCATTTATAACTTAAGAGCGTCTGAACTGACCATAGAAGAAGACCATAGGTTCTATTTAACCAGTTCTTAGGGAAAGCGTCGTATATAATGTATAAGTCAAAATATCAGTTTAATTGTATAGCAAGACTCAACCAATATGCAATATCAAAACGCAAATGACTGCCAAACGTAATGAGGACTAAGTTCGCAGAGTTTTAAATTTGATGGTTTTAAATTTTAATCAGTCAGTGTCTAGATCTACTGAACTCCTCTTGAACAATTCTTTTACCAATACAAAACTATGTAAAGTGTCTGTCAATACACGTGATATCATTTCATATTATTGCGACTGTCACTTAACTGGGCAGTTCCACCACCGAACATGAAGACGGACAGCCAATATCCACCCTTACACGGTTGACACACCTTTGTTCCGTACAAATCGGCTCACAAAATCATTCTTTCCAAGAACCGCTTAAGAGTTAACGGTTAGTTAGTAACTCTTTTCCGGTTTCAATCTTTCCCAGGGAAGTATAACTTGGATAGCTTTACTGTTAGGCAGACATGACACCACTCAGACCACTAAGATCGTGGCCAAATGGCTGCTTACTACTACTATATTATACTAATTACTACATACAAATAAGCCTTAGCATATTTAACATTAAAAACATTATACAAAAGTCGATATTTTTGAAGCCTATTACAGAATATAATAATTACAGTGCTATTGAAACGTAAGTCGCGTCTTCTTCTACAGTATTGATTAATTAACTCGAACAGAATGCTAATACAATAGATAGCAGGCAAACTGATTACATTTATATGCAACGAGGGAAGTCGCTTGAGTAACAACTTATTACGCATTAGAATGACTTGCTTGAAAGGAATTTCAATATACCTTAATGTGACGATTACTTACGCTTTGCGATACGTTTGTTTACCTTGATCAAGTTAGGTACATAGTATTTATATTAAATACTGTAATACATAGATATACTTTTTAAATCAAGAGAAATCTTCTAGCATGCTATTTTATCTTCTAAGCATATTATAATTAATTACGAGTCAAATTGTTTGTCTGCGATTTACTCCTCGAGTACTGAATCGATTTTAAATTAAATTTGTACACTGCTGCAGTTTCATCCAACATAAAAGATAGCTTACATCATGATATGTGTGAACGAAGCCGGGGCCGGTCGCTAGTTAATTATATATATTCTATCTTCTATGCCATCTTCTAAGTATGTTATTTTGAGTTAAATATTAAGGATGAGCCGTCACGCTCGGCTATGTAACGCTCGTTCGGATAAGGTCACTCATCGACTAAACGAGCGTCAGATCGTTATAATTCTCATAACATAAGGGGACAACTCAACAGTGATTTATTTAGAGTAACATAATAAGTATCCTTTTTATTCCTAATAACATACAAATCAAACGAGTTCACTGATCAGAACTCTGCAAATATCCCTCTATATCATAAAGGAATATTTTCTGATATAGAGTCTCTAAGGAAGTTAATACAATTGCATATTAATATCCAATATCCTCGTCAAATGTTTCATGTTTTATTTATAAATAAAAGTACAAATAGCAATCAGTGTGCTGATCTTCACGGTGAGTGCTTTACCAAGATCAAATGACAGAGACGAGGCAACGTCTTGCATTGTGAAGGTTTCAGACAAGTTTTATTGTCAATCTGTTAAAGTTTTTATCAACTAAGGGAATAGTAGATCCTTATATTAATAATAATATTAATAATAGCCTGTGATGGCATTACATTTGCTTATGTATACATTTGCTTAGCACTAAGTTATAAGTATTTCCATTTAGTTTAAAGAAATGGTTAAATAATTCTCTTATAATTCCGAAGATTGATTTGAGAAACGTCCTCCTTCTTCTTTGAAGTTAATAAACCGTTCGACAATAAGAATAAAAATAAATTAGTTTGTAATTATTCCAAAACTTAAACAACAAAACTAACCATCTAAATATTATTACATAGCTTAAAACAATCTTGCATTCTTCTGTCTGTCACTGTGTATGCTTAAATCTTTAAATCTACGAAACTGCAGTCCGGGAGTAGGTCTCTTCCGTAGGAGACCGACTGGGTGTACCCCCACAGTCCCAGACATTCTACCGCCTGAACAGTGATGTGAAAATGTCACTGTGCTCCGGTCTGAAGGGCACTGTAGCCAGCGAGATTACTGGGCTAATGAGTCTTAACATCTGATAACCCCCTGCCAGGAGTTGGGCTTTATAGCAAAGTTCCGGGTAGCCCAACATTGGCTATGGGCTGGCGTTACCATCAGGAGTGCGTCAAGCTCGTCTCTCCTTTTCATCTTATAAAAAACTGATTTTTATGCATTGTTTAATAGATCGAGTGATTCATGAGGAAGGTTTATATATACAGTATGTATGCATAAATGCGGTTAAAACCGCGTCGCATGGCCTGTAGTATATAAAATAAGAGTACCTACATAAGAAATGCGCTCATGACATTTCAGTGTGTCCGTTACACAGCTTAGCTATGTAGGACATTCTCGAACTACCTATTTATCTATACCTAACGAAGAAGACTATACAAGACGATCTATTTTTATACTAATGTAATAATATGTGCCTATATTATGTTTTAATTACGATAATAGCTTCCAAATTTAAAATCTTCCATCAACGGAATGGTTTCTTGTTGATAAATTGTACGGTAACCAATAAACGAAGTAGTTCATTATTAAATTTTAAAGCTTTACTATACTAATTGTATAGAAGTAACACGTTTATAAGTTGTTTAATTTATTATTAAAACATAGTAGAAAGTTAATTAAACGTCTCCAACCATAATCATTCGCTAAAGATCTCGTTATAAATAGTAATAAGTTCAGACTCACTAAAACAATCTACGAACGTATTAACGCTGTTTATTATCCACAATAAGCAACTCATTGATCAGCCATTAAAACTTAATAGAAAACAGTTGCGGTTAATTTTTCCTAATTAAAGTAATGCCCATTTATCGCCGGCCAATCGATGTGGCCTCGATCGATCACTATTAATGCGGGCCCTTCGCACGACTAGTTATATTCATTGAATTTTATTTACAAAACAAGACACTATGTTACAAGTGAACATATATTGATTGCAATTTCAGATTCGATTCTTACTTAACCAGCTGTGACCCGCGGTTTTACCTTAGTTCCCGTTTCCAGGGCAAAATCGGGATATAAAGTGTGTGAATAGGTTAATCCAGGGTATCACCTATCTACATACGAAATTTCAACTAAATCGGTCCAGCTGTTTTTGCGTGAAAGAATAATAAACTTACATCTATACATACATTCTCAAAAACAATATAACAAAACATATAACATTTTGCTGTAATTTTCATGTTTAGTTTTAAGGTGTATTTCTTTTTGACAATAAAGATATTTCATTAATATTATTATAATTATTCTCACAAATTTGACATATAATATTAGTAGAATAATTAATGTTATAGAGGTAGCTGCCGTTTGACTTGTATTTAATGTCTGTAGGGATATTAAGTTACCAATGTAGGTCTTAAGCCTAAGCACTTTAAGAAAAAAAGGGGGACACAGTTGTCTGGCAGAAAAATTTATTTTATGATATATAGGTTATTCAGATTTTTTCGAGGTAGTAATTGGGATTGTACAATTACGAATTAACTCTATCTTAAATTCATATATATGACCCCACACTTATGAACTAAAATTAGAATAAAAAACAACATTACACTGTCAAAATAAAACTTTATTTGAAATACACATTTGGAATTATATCAATCGATTTCTAACTAATCTACTATTATAAAACCTATCAAAAAGAATTTCGTACCTTTCGTATAGAAAAACAATGTCTCTACCGCACTTGATGCAAACATAAAGCCAATACATATCCATAGAATCCATTTAATTTTCAACTTGTAATAACTTGAGCTTCAATGCCATGAAGAGGGTGCTGACCCTCCATTACCATTCCGACTTAACACCCCGTAATGGAAATCCTAATATCTTCTGAATGTTCCAGAACTTTCTAATATTGGTAATGTTACGTATTGAAGTATATATGTGTGTAAAATATTAATAAAATAACAAAAAGTATTTATTTAGTAATATACAATATGGTTTTTAAATTATTTATTATTAGCTTCTGCCCGCGACTCCGTCCGCGTGGACTTTCATATAAACTTGGACCCCACCCTTTCCCGTTTAACCCTTTTTTCCAGTTTAAAAGTAGCCTATGTTATTTCTCAAGCTCTAGACTATCTGTGTACCAAATTTCGTTCTAATCGGTTCAGTAGTGTAAGCGTGATGGAAAGACAGACAGACAGAGTTATTTTCGCATTTAAAATATTAATATGGATTAAACAATTGTGTCTTGCGATTTCATCCTTTTTAAAATCACCTCCGTTTTTTTTGTATTAGAGAAAAAATATTTAAATCCGAATAGTTGTAACCTAACCTGATAGCTAAAAGTAAAAAAAAAATCGATTTTAAAATTTCATAAGGCCATATATTTCAAAGCGAGAGAATTCCCTTAAATAATTTACAATGACCTTACAAAGCCTATGAAAAACACGTACCTATACTTTGCTGCAAAACTAGTAATATTTTTTCAAATAAGCATTTCATTCTTCATTAATAATCGGAAGCCAAGCTTTTTTAGTAATGTCACTTCAATATTAATAGCTTGTGTTATTTTTAATTTAATCGATTAAGTTACCTTTTATGGATTCCGAGAAAACTCGATGTAACCGACTCGTTGAACCGCTTTCAAAACGATTTCGGTTTTACAATTAATTTTGCTGAAGATGAGAAAGTGGACATGCTTTTATATGGTGACGTTTATTTTAGGTAAAGAAACTTGTTGTAATACCTACATCTGGCTAAGAAAAACTGTAGACGATGCTAGTTTCATAACGAATACTTACAGTTAAAAAGTGTAAAAAAACGAACATAAATACAGACTACGGATACATCACATGACTATGTATTCATTCCTTCCCGACAACCAATAATACTAAGTAACAGGCTCCATGAACTAACTATCATGCTTTAAGAATTGCCTGAAAGCATAAATTCAAAATTAGTACTTTCTTACTAGCCTTTCTTAGTGGCAGTTAAATATTGGACTACGATTATCCAAACTATGACACTAATTCAAACTATGAACTGGTAAGTTACAAAATCAGCCCGTTTTAAAAATAAAACACAAGCAAGCTAGTGCTTGTGTTGTATTTTCAAATTATGAGCATTACCTGTAAAATGTATAAACACCTCATACGCTTATAACTCGACTTTATCGCACCGTGAATAACGCCCCTATATCATTTACCCCGCTGTTATATTTCACCCACCCTCGCGAGCATGTATAAAATATTAACAACTTACACTACCTTATCCGGAGAATGCGGTAAAAGGATCTGTAAGAAACGAATACTGATTTGCATCCCCGATGTAATACAGTCGTAATTCCCATTCGGATCTCTCCTCATTCATAACCGGGCCTCATGAATGCCTGAGCTTATCTTTACTGCTCTAATCTAAACGTCTTCGTCGCCTATTAAAATTACCTCAGACTACAGAGAATTATATTCCTTACAAATATCGGGAAGTTTCTGGCGGTTCATTTAAATAAATATAGCTTTGTATCAAGTAATTACGAAGTTGCGAAGGTATATCTGACTGGAAGGGGCCGAGTTTCGATGTCATAATAAAGTTTCGTTGACAGTGATAGATATATTTGTTCAAAAGACGTTTGTCGCTCGCCAAAAATAAAAATAATGGCGTAAGTCTTGTTGTAGTTTTTAACAGGAGATTTGTCATTAGTTCTTTGTTTTTGTCAATAATAATGTAAGATTTCTTCCTTAAGCCATTATTAATAGGTCCCCCACTGTTAAAAGGTGAGAGAACTTCGACCCTTTTTGTCCCTATTAAATGCAAATAATAAATCATTGTATACGTAAACGTATTTAATTAAACAGTATACTAGTCTGTTTCTTCAATAAAATAAGCTTTTATTAACGGAGTATTCCGAAAACTACTCATATATTATCATGATGTATCATGATAATATGATAAATCAAATCTATAATTTCGTCGAAGTCGTCAAAATTGTCAAAATTGTTGTTGTATAAGATGCATAATAGAAAATATTACATTATCTTAACGATACAATATCTTCTACTAGTAGAGTTTACAAACCAGTTACTGACCGTCAAAGGGTATACGATACACGAATATAAGTTATTTTTAAACATTCACGTCAGTGTTTATAAGGAAGTCTATTGTTATCCAGGGTGTGGTGTTTTGAACGAGTACATTATTAATATATTGTAAGCTTTACTTTACCATACAATAAATATTTATACTTGTGCTTATCGTAGAGAAAACAGGGCATTGTTAACTTGTACATACACACATGTTATGTATGTATCTTACGCAAGTTTTAAGGCAATTGGATTGTGTAAATGTTTATCCAAAAGTCCCTTTTTATTAATTAAATCATGTGTTCATAATAAAATTGATATTACTACATATTGTAAAGGTATTTATATAGTAGTTTAAAAGATTGTAGGGGGTGATACCAAGATCTACTAAACTTTAATCAAAATACTTATATTAAAAAGAAGGCGCATTTGTAATTCAGATTCATTTATTAAACTTAAAAATATCATAAAAAGGAATAAGTTCTAAGCAAGTAATACCGCGTGAAACCTCTAGTTCACTATAATTAAAAATATATACTATTGATAACACGCTTCGTCGGTAAAAAGAAATTTTAACGCGATTTCACCGGAAAATATGGACGAAAAATGTATTCAATATCACAGCGAGGCGTCGGTGCTCGGCGTACGGCCTGTTGGCTTTATCAACGTTCCCCAATATCCGGCTAAAATTCATCTTCCCTCCAATATAAATACTATTGGATTTTCTAATATTTGTATGGCTACGGTTAGGAACGTACACCATTGAAAATATTGAGATTTATCTTGTTATTATTATATTTTTATTAGCTATGCTAGGCGGTTCTAATCACGTTTAATGTAATTTTGTATGACAGTCAGAAAGGACAAAATAATTTGATATTTTAATAAAGTTAAAAGTATATCGCAAGACTCTTCTTTTAATTTTCAACAAAGAACATTATAACAACTTTTTATTTAATTACTTTTGGATAAAACATAACTTTTATCTTTTACTAAGCACCAGAATAGCTCTGTAACAATTCTTATTAAAATCGGTTCAGTGCTTTTAGCGTAAAACATTACAAAAGTATAAACTACAAAGTTACTCTCTACTAAAGTTACTGTCAGACAGATATTATATTTCGGGTTCTCACGTATCAAGTTTATCATATAATTTCTACTTTAAATACTTAAAAGGTCTAGCGTGACATTTAAGCACAAAAATCCATATATCGATTCATGAAAAATACGTCTAGAACTAATGTAGAAGCACTCATGTGTGTTACTATCTATGTAGTCTGTCTAAAGGACAATGTAGAATCTAATACCAACAAAAGTGAACTTTAAAACAGTCGAACGATCAAAATATCACATACAAATAGCAATCGAATGTGGTAAGTCACGAAGCGAGTCCATCGGGCATTCGCGCGATATGTCAGGGCCGCACGACTTCAGGAGACGTGATTTTAATCTTAACATTAACTTTAATGCAGATATTATAAATTTGGAGTAAACATCTGTGTCAAGAATCGGATACATATGAAAACGCGGTGATCCCTACTTATAACTTACTGATACTGTAAACCGACTTAAAAAAAGCTGAGATTTCTTAATTCTATATATGCTTTCAACGTCAAACGGCCAAATACTCATACAAAGATTAAATTTAAGCACGACTCAAGAGTCATAATTTTGACAGAATTGTATGGCGAACTGTCAAATCGAACCGGTTTAAGTTGTATTTAAATTGAAGTTACGTTTCAGTATTCCGGCATAAGTCAGTCGAAATAAGTCATATAGGTTCCTCGTGTCACGAAAGAAACTTTAATACTTATCTAGTTAATCCGAATTGAGTTGCCGAATAGCTTTATCTGTTAAATAATAATAATAATTTATAATTTTATTTCGACACTACTTTTTATTTTACCAAACCCTATTTTCTCAGCTTAAGAACGAACCTTGTACTTTAAGGAACACTCTTTAAAACACAATTATCGAAATCGGTTCCGCTGTTATCGACTCATTTAAATATTAAAATTAATTAAAGTTAAATATAAAAACGGTTTATAGCAATACATGTTTTAATTCAATTCTTAACTACTTCAAAATCATCCAATAAAAACTATACCTCGGTACGCTGTACTGCTTATACAGAAATTTCCTGTAAAAGGAAACATTACAACCTTAGTATCCTTATGTACAACGTGGTTAGAATCTAGGTTGTCTTAATTGGTCATATAAAATTATGACCGCTACTGCAACACGATAGTACATCTTAGAAATGTCCCATATTTTGCGAGAAGGGAAATACCTTGTTTCAAGTCACCTAGTAAGTCTGAGACTGTTGAAGCTATAAAACCAAATTGTCGCTGTGAGAGACGTAGATTGCTGTTCGACCACCGTTTGGTTTTAAGACACGCGTTTAAAAGCAGCAATGGATTGGGTACAGAGCGTTAAAACCGTGTAATGTGACATTCGGTGAGCAAGTGTCAGGTTACGAACTAGAATGATTCCTTGAAGACAGAGCATTGTAAGTAGCTCTTTGTTGGATAGTGTTACATAGTTGGTTGTTATTAAAACATCCGTTGATGGCGAACTGTTTACGTTGCTATTGTAATTCGACAGCGAATTAGCTATTTGACACGGGCAATGTTCGATTCATTGTGTTACTAAATCGACGTTAAAATGATTTTACATAAGCTAAACATATTAAATTTATGTTGGAATCCATAATAAAAAACAATTGTAAATCGTTTTTAAAGTATCTAATTGGTCTATTTTAGCGATAAAGAATTTTTTAGATTTTTTTTAATTTATCTTGGTTGTCGTCAAAAACCATACCTCCTTGAATATCACTACAACATTTAACAAAGTCGCTTTCTCTATCCCTATATCTTTATGTATACTTAAATCTTGAAAACTATGCAGCCGATTCTCATGCGGTTTTTTTATATAGATAGTGATTTAAGAGGAAGGTTTATATGATTAATACACGTATTATAGATATTATACCAGCGAAGCAGGTTCGGATCGCTTTTGTAGAAAATAGAGCGAGTTATTTAATATTAATAAGAACTTATTAATGTCACGGCTCACATCCACGTATGTATCAAGTGTATAATTAAAACTGCTGCAGTTTACGATTCAATGGGTCAGGAATCAGTTCCCACAGGGTTTTTGCCTCCCCTTACGGATAAAAGTTCCGTAAAAGGCACGGTCGGATTTCTTTTGTACTCGCTTTAATTAAATATAATAATCGCCATGCGACGTTTGGGGGAATTCGAAACGGTTTACGGCTTGTAAACAAATAAAACATAGCCATGAAATTAAATAAAGTATAATGGAAGTCAAATGTAAATTTAATATATTGTTGTGTGTTTTTTTGGGGCTTGCAACACCTTTCCATAGAAAACTGGCTTCAAGTTAAGAAATACAGTCATAGAAATATATAACCCTTGGGAGGGAAGCTTTGTTTTCTTTTCACACTTTTTTATATATTTCCTCTTTTGGCAAGCCTTTTTCCATTTTATTTTTTTATTACTTATTTTTTTTGATTCTTATATGTAGAAGTGGTATATGTACTTTTATTTTTTCACCTTCAACACGTAATTTAAATGAATATACCATGGTATAATCCGATTTTCTTAAGACGAGATCATACGAGAGACGGCGTAATTAGAAAAAGCGTATACTTCATCAATGTATTACCATTCTTTATCTTTTCCCGTAACGCAATCTTAAGGAATCTTAAGGTAATCAATTTATAACCATTGACATTGATGCAACTCCAGTATCGATTAGATGTGACGTAAATTTCATTTTGAGTTCAAAATCGCTTCTATTACAATCTTTGAATCTGAATCTTTCTCTTACAAAGTATTGTCTTAAGTAATATCTTTAAACCAGGAGAAACCAAGGGGCATAGCTAGTTTGCCCAAATGCCTAATAATATAGTATGATCTGAGTTTCTTTACAATGTAACAGACATGATAAAAATGTTCATCCAACCTAAATACTCTTCGAAGTTTCACGTTCGATTGGTTGAAACTGAGCTTTCGATCCGCCCAAATTCAATGTAATTCGAAGTTCTCCAGCGTAAAGTCGAATACAATAAGGAAATTTATTCATTTATTAAGGATTCCGAAGGGTTTATACTTCGCTGATTGCGTTGCTAGTCTTTAAGTTAGCTTAATTGGTATTTTCTTTCTATATATATGTTAGAGAATCATCAAGATTAAGTTAATTATCAGTATTCCATGTTGCATTGCTAACAATCAGTGCGCACAACTCGCACAGGCTCCGCTCCCGGACGCACTACTGACTGTTTACAACTCATGATTTTCGGCATAACTTAACATTGATGTTTATGGTTATAAAGCATTATCTATGACGATGAATATTGCCATATTAATTAATCAAACACACTAAAATAACTTTTGTATTCTCTGACATGTATTTGGAGTCATACATGAGTGACTGTTACTCATTCTACAGGATGTTTGTGCATGGCGAAAATTCCCCACAAGAATGTACTGGCCTTGACTGTCTAGGTTAAGTTTTTCATTTATAAATTCAATATATATTAAGGCCCCATATTAATTATATTCCGTCTGAAAGGACTAGTATGATAAATTTGGAACCACGTTCCTTACAACAGAATAGAGATTAATATTCACTTTCAACAATGTTAAGCAGTGGGTTTAAGAGATAAAATTGCATTTAATCCGGTATGAGCTTCAGATATAATATCAAGGTCCGGATCAAGGATACTAAACTGCATTTACCAGTTAAAATTATGTTTTAATTTTATACTCGTCATATACTGGCGAAATAAGAACAGAATTTTCAATAGCTATCTTTGTCCAGGTTAATTAAGTGTATAATAAATAATTGAGGCATAAAATACTTTAATTATAACTTATATAATCTTAATTATACCAACTTCAATTATAATTAAAATATCTAGAATAACAAAACAAAAATCATAACATAAAGCGACACTCGAAATGTTCTTTCAAAACATTATGTTTAATGGTTATATAAAATGAAAGCGGTTTATTACAAAAAAATACTGCTCCCGTAATTAACTCTGAAACCAGTACTGAATCTCTTTTATCAACGTTAAAAATAAATATAATACTTTTATCGTACATAACTTTGTCAAGTAAATGGGATGAAATAATTTGTCAAAAAATATTCTAGCAATGGTTGTAAATCGTGGTGCGGTGCTGTTACAAATTGGACTTTATTGCTACGTCTTAGAGCCAATATTGGTGTGAGCTAATGAACAGATGTTGCCTGTAGTGCTTTCGTGCTGTAGAATTTATTCACACCTATAAAACGGGAATGAAATCGTCGAAACTCAAATATTGCGGAGTACTCGCCGCTGGTATCTTACGTAATGCTCGGTTATAGGAAAATATGAATTTACGAGTAAAAAATGTTGTACAGAATCCGTTAACGTTTCTCAAGTTAGTTAAAAAGTTACGTGGATATAGCGCGGGGTACTTTGAGTGTGTTGTATGTAATGTTTTATTGGGAAGTTAAACATTACAATTTAAGCTTCATTTGGTGTTTCTCTAATATCAAATTTATGCACTCGTTTATTTATACTAATATTATAAAGAAGTAAAGTGTGTGTTTATTAAATAGTAAGGGGTAATATCAGGATCTTTCTTTAATCTTTCATTAATAAATAGCCACATTATTGCTGAATGTCATAGGCTAGTCGTTATGCCCAACGAAGTGGGCACGGGTCCGCTAGTACTAAATATATTGACATGGAATGAAGAAGATAGTAAAATATAGAATATATTATACATAGAAATTAAAAGACAAAAAAGTGTTCTATATTTGACTCGATGTTTGTATGGGCATAGCGACTTATTTACAAATAAGAAATGCGTACTAGTTTCACTTATAGTTCACTTATATTGACATATCTTACATAATGTAGGTAGTTCTCAAAACGATAATCAATATAACATGATAGCAACCGATCTTTCCAATCGAAAAATCTTCAATAAAGCGTAATAAAACCAACCCAATAGCCAAAGAAAGTTTCAGTCGGAAACTCGTAATAAAATATAACCCATATTTTAGCACATTAACCGGAGCAGTGAATCGATCCTATCACTGTCATTCGGGGAATTTGTTTTTGGAAAACATTTCTAAATTTATAACGGTAAGGTTTGGGCCGTTCGAGAGATTTATGGATTCGATTTGTCACATGACGATGTGTTTCGGAGTGCGTCCATAATTTTTGTAACCAGATTAGAATGTGGGAATGGTTGTCAGTATACACTCGTTTGCTTTAGTTGGGTCTGATAGCAAAACAGTCGACAAACGCAAAACTGCCTTGTAGATAAATGACAGTGTTTTGTATGCGTTACGGACATTTTTAATAATGGCATTTTATTTAAATTACTACTACTGTTGTGGTACTTTATTCTACATAGACTGAGTATTACAGTTCTGTAATTTAATTTTACATAGGTATATCTAAGGTTGCTGTAGTAGTTAGATATATCTCAATGTATAAACAATACGTGTCATGTTGTTGGTCAGCGATTGACTCCTAAAATACTGAACCGATTAAATTTGCACAACGTGTGAAGTTTGATCCAATTTTTAAGATAGGATAGCTTACATCATATATATGCGATAGAAGCCGGGCGGGTCGCTAGTTACGTATAAGTTTTATACCGGTTAACTTTTTTCACATGTAATAGGTAAGTTTACGATGAACGCTTACGTCTATTAACCATTTCGCACTTTCTAATAACGGGTCTATGGGCTATGGCAGAAACTTTAGACGACCGCTTGGCGCAGTGGTAACACAACTGCTTTCTGCGCGAAGGGTCGTGGGTTCGATTCCCACACCGGAGAAATATATTTTTTATTTACATTTGTATTTTTCTGGGGTCTGGGTGTTGCTATTGTATGTATGTATTTACAAAAGAAAAGTATGTATATGTAATTTATTCCGTTATCTAGTTGCCATAACACAAGCTTCGGCTTAGCTTGGAACTAGGTGGCGCTGTGTATAAATGTCCTGAAAATACGTATTTATTATTTATTTATTTATTTATATTTAGGGTTTATAAGTATACCGTATTTTACGGGATATACAGTGTTTTATAAAACGTGTCCGAGCTAAAAAGGTGATATTCTCTACCTAAAAGCCTTTTCGAATAAAATAAAATAAAAAATCTATATTTAAATTAAAATTAATATAGTTCTGAAGATTATGTTTCTATTGAAAAATTTAACCAAAATCTGGGAAATTCACAAGCGCTGGCAACTACTTCGACACTATAGCTATCAGAGTACGTGAATGTGAGACCGTGTTGCCATATAAACTGCAATTTTATTTTTTTTGTTTGAAAAAATTAATTACGTTATTTTATCACGACGATAGCAAAATAAGGAACTACTGCCGGTATATAGAGAGAGGTTTTCGGATCGGACACTTCTTTTGTCACTGTATAAAAATCTGTATAAATATCTGTATAATAATCAGAGACACGGAAATACTACATAATTTTTCAATACTTAGAATCATTCTTCACGAACGAGTTATGCATTTGCAACATATTATATATATCGCAGAAGGTGTCGTTGTAGTAGTTGTAGTGATGCCGATATATAAATTAATAATGTTGCCTTATTATTTAATATTTTTATGAAAGATAGCTTACTACATCGCTTATGCAAATCGTATTATAAAACTGACCTCTTGAGCTGTTTTTAAAAGCCATTAAAATTCATAAACAGCAGAAATTCCAACTTTTAAAGTCGAATCAAAACCATTATACGAAACCCAATTACGACTTACGAAGTTTTCAAATATCCTCCAAATACATAATCATGAGAAAAATTAAACAAAGACCAAGTCAATGGTGCGATATTCGACCTTATTTTCAGTCAATAATAAGAACCATTTTCCGTTGAATAATTGCTCTAGATAGGATCTGAGCAGCAAATTGTTTTGAACTATTCGACGGGTTATTATGGCATTGTTACGAGTTTATAAGTATTTTATTGTTGAAATGTTTACGTGATGTGAAATTTAATGTTTAATGAGGGCTGAGTCACGGTTAAGGAAATGCAAGGTATTAGGAATATTTTTAACTTATTATTGAAAGCTTTTATTCAAAACTAGTTGTTAACTAACTAACTTTGGCCCGCGATTCCATCCGCGTGGACAACTTCGACCCCTCCAATCCCCCCTATAACCTTTTTTCAAGTTAAAAAGAAGCCTATGTCCTTTCTAAATTTTCCGTCCTAAATTTCTTTCTAATCGGTTTTCATTCAGTCTAATCAGTAGTTTTAGCGTGATAAAAGGACGGACAGACAGAGTTACTGTCGCATTTATAATATTAATATGTAAGTATGGAATGTATGGAAATGTATGTATATTGTATGTACTATGTAACCTTGTTTGTGGGGACGGTTGCATGTTATATTTAGGGTTCCGTACCTTAAAAAAATATTTTATATTACTAAGGCTTCTCTGCCCATCCGTTCGTCCGACCGTATGTCATCGTGTAATGTGATACTCAGATACTTAAAATTTTCAACGCTGAATTTCTTTTGAAGGCTTATTATGAAATGTTATTTTTTAGTTCATCATGGCTCACTAGCTGTGCCCCGCGGTTTTACACGCGTAGTTCCCGTTCCCGGGGCAAAACCCCGACATAAAGTATCCTATGTAATAATCCAGGATATCATCTATCTCCATACCACGTTTCAACTAAATTGCTCCAGCCGTTTTTTCGTATAAGAATAACAAACAAATGGATGTACCATACATAATTTATTCTCATAAACTTTTCAATTATTATATTATTAAGACTAGTAGGACTAATAAAGCTAAAACAGATACACGATCAAAATTTTTACAGGAAATTGATTTAATTATTAGATTCAACAACTAATACAATTCCGTAAAGGTGGATTTACACCAAATGAGCGAATGCTCATTCTATCCCCACTACGTAAAATTCTTCTAGTGTAAACAGGCGTAGAGCATTCTTTCGTTGTTCTTAGTGCGTTCGCAAAGATTCTATAGAATATTTTAAGAATGCTCGCTCGCTCGATGTAAACGGCGCAAGAGAACTTAGAACATTCTAGCGTGTTCGGACGCGCTCGCTCCACTGAGCGGTCTCATCAAAGTGTTCTTGTGCTCTACCGATTGCTTGAGCAAAGAACATTCGATCTAGCTCTTGTTTACACCAAATGATTAAGAAAGAACATTCTTGTTCTAGTTCGTTGTTCGTTTGATGTAAATAGATACGTCAAGCTTTAATTTACACTAGATATTAACGAAAGAATGCTCTAGTTCTAGCTCTAGCTCTATGTTCTTTTAGTCTAAATCCACCTTAACCTTGTTATACAATTCGACTCGCACTTGGCCGTTTTTTATTTTTAATCAATCGAGTTGAAATTCGGTACACACACTTTGTTTGCGTTATGATGCATGATTAACTAAGTGACGTCATTCTGAATCCAACATGGCGGACACCCAAGATGGCGGTGTAGTTATTTTTAACTTAATCCTTTAATTTATACCCATATCGTCATATAATAATTTAAGTATTTATATAATGTACCTACATATGTATTTTAAGCTAGCTGTAGTAGTGAAGCTAAATTTAATTATAATTATTATGAGTGTCTATCAGAATATAATATGTACATTTCAATAATATATATACTTTAAAAATTACAATTGTTGTAAATCTAATTCAGATTTCTTAACGCTCGTGGGACGGTGACCTATATCATGTATAAATATTATAATAGTCGAGTTTTTGTTTATAATTACAATTGTATGTTTTTATTATAAAAAGAGCAACTATCGGAGTTTCTATCGGGTTCTTTGTAGAGACTGCCTTCCGAACCAGTGGTAAATGTTTTGTAATACCATGACGATTTGAAAGTGTTTCTATATGTAGCCTAATTGAATAAAGATACTTTTGACTTTGATCAACTGTGGTAAGTCTTGCTTGCCCTGTTAGCCTTGGCCAATATAGATTTTTATACTTCCTGTTATTCGTGATTTTATTTGAATGAAAAAAAATTAAAAGCACTCTTAAAATATATCACATAGTAATTAGAAAGCTCTTTTTAAATTCCCCCGTCTCTTGACACAAGAGTAGTACAGTATACAGTAATGTATGGGAATGACCTAATTTCGCGACCCCAAGGTTCGGGGGTTCGTTGAAAAATTCACCATTTTTCATTAAAAGCCTTTGTGGTTTTCTCGTATGAAGTTGTAATTTTCCACTTCATTCTGTTACGTATTTATTTTACAGTAGCTGTGACACTTATTGAGGGAGGGAGAGAGATTAATGCTTAAATGCAAATCAGATTTAAATACGTCTTAGTTGAGTCAATATTGATTTGATGTGTGTTCAAATTTGATATGAGATTTGAATCGAATTGTTTGAATATACAGTGTGTTTACTAAACAAGTGTCCGATCCGAAAACCTACGTGCCGGTAGCAGGCCCTTATTTTGCTATCGTTTTGAAAAAATAACATCATATTTTTTTCCAAACAAAAAATAAAATTGCAAATTACACAGCAACTCCGTCTCACGTTCACGTTCTCTGGTAGCTATAGGGTCTATGTGGTCTACGAACCGTACGTGAGATGCCAGCATTTCCTTGAATTTGTGTAAATTTTTCACTAGCTATTTTTATATATAGATTTTTTTTATTTTATTCCAAAAGGATCTTCAGGATCGGACACATGTTTTATAACGCACTGTGTAACTCCATTCAAAACACTTGCAAAAAGAAAAAAAATATAGTTACAAAATGTCTGCACTCTTCACTAAATGGCTCGTAAGATCTAGAATTTTTAACGTAGCGCATTTGAAATTTCCTACAAAGATGAAAAACGATAGTTCAAAGTAATGAATGAGATCTTTGTTGACTGAAAATGCTTTTGGGACACGAAAGAAAGTTATTAGTCTACTGCGTTTGAAGCTAAGTCTTAATAATGCATTTATTTTTTGTTTGACAAGTGGGGGGATTTCTCCTGATCCTTTTCCGTTATCCTGAAAGGATTTCGCAGGTCTGTTGCACCAGCCGACTGCCAGAACCAATCTCAAACAATTATCGACCATATCACAATTATCAAGGATATTTTCAGTATTCATAAAATTTTCAAATTTAAGAATACTGCCTTTAAAATATTAGTACATTTTTAATTATTTCAAAATACGTATATATTTTGACTTGTATTGTATCTTATTTGTTCTATTGTTTTCATATTTGTAAATATATTATATTACAATCACTTGCGGTGCTTGCTGTGGCATTTTTT
>DWAJ01001823.1:0-20250 GCA_018238005.1 Eurema mandarina | reverse complement strand
AATTGATAAATTTGCGAAAATGTGGCCGTAAAATAATACAATTTGTCTCTCGTTTAGAATCCTACGAAGGTTTATAAATTTCCTAGGAAATTTATAAATTTGCTGTTCTTGTTATCTTCCGGTGACATATACATATAACAATAATTAATATATTTATTAATAATGATAAATGAATAAAGGTTTTATAAGTAGCCAATATCTTCTCTCGTGTATGAAAAGATATTAATAGAAAATGATAACCATTTTCTATTACTATCAATTATATTTTTATTTCGTTTTGACAATTTATTATAGAATAGACAGTCTGCCAAATTATGAAGTAAAAGTACATATGGCCACTTACCATAATGTTTGGAGCCGCTGCTTCGACGTTTTTCTCGCAACTTGTTCTTCACAATTCTGCGTTTCAAGCGACTTAGAACTATGTCCGCTTCGTCCACACTTTCTGAAGAAGATGTTCGCGTAATCTGCATCGTACAACTTACTGAATGTCGTCTTTCATTCAAAAGTCCGCCAGCATTATGTTGCCTTGCTTCGATCTCAGATAAACCACGTCGATATAGTTTTAAACGTTTTTTCATTTCCAAATCAGCCGCCACATCCGATGGAATATTAATAAATTCATTATCTGTTGTATTATCAGATTTAAAGGAGCGGCACGGTCTTTTGAAATTTAATTTAGGCGATTCACTACGCTTCGTAGCTTCATGTAAATTTTGTGGGGAATCATTTGTTTGCAGACGGTTTAAAGTAAACCAATCTAGATTAGAGCCCCTGCGCGCGGTTATGCTTTTTAGATAGGTATTGAGAAACGATACCTTATTTTGTGGAGGTTTGTATATAATCCCGGATTGGGATCGTTGGACGTCCACGTACACTTTTGGACGATCTTTTATTATGTCCTCTGTAAACGATTGTGATACTTGTAGTCCTGAACATAATGATGCTATTTTTTTGTCTTCAAGGTGACTAGGCGTATCATTAATTGACGCAGACGTGTGCAAGTCGGAAGATTTTTGAAATTTATTTTCAAACTGTTTCGTTGTGCTATTTTCGCAAGATTGCTGATTTAAATCATCGCAAGTTTCGTTATCTGAACTTTTGTAACTACTTACATCACCCTCTGAAATGAACGGTGTTGTATCAAGATATGAATTTAAACTATCTACGCTATTAGTAATTGTAAGTTTGTTTGGAATGTTTAAAGAAATATTATCATTATTATTTACATTTTCAAATTTATTATCTTTCTGTTGTTTTTGGATAAAACCAGCTTCGTTGTATATTCTTGTGTAAACCCTGTCTCCTGCAATCGAGTTATGTTTGCGGGCAGGGTGCGTGTATATAATATGCTTATAATCTTTCTCGCCTAATGAATGGCTGCTCTTAAGAGATGATACATCATAATCTGAGCTCTTAATGGATATGTTTTCATCGTTTGTTTCCACAAGTAAATTTCCTCCGCTGTCAAAGAGCTGAATAGTCGGAAACTTGATCCCAGGAGAAAGATTTCTCGTGCGCAATTCCCATTTTCTCTGAGTTGGCTTTCTTAATTGAATACGTATCACATTGTCGTCTATTAAAGGACCATTGCTATCACTGGAGTCTCCTTCTTTCGACATTTCGCGGTTTTTTTCCGGTGTGCACTCCACATCTGCGGTAACGAAGCACTAGAACTATTAAACATGCCAATATTATTATTATACAACACTAATTTGTTTGTTTACAGTCAGCTGTAATAATTTTGGCATCGTGCCAAAGACACGTTTCTGTGGCATTCACTTTAAAATAGCACGAATGTCAGGTTTGTTTTTCAACACACACGTGACACAGTATATAATATTTGCAAAGAATTCCTGCTCGATCCATAACAAGCGGAGGAATGGTGGTCAGTGAGCAAAGAATAAAGTAATTCCGTAGTTAGCCGCACACTAGGTGATGTCGAAAACGATTGCATAATCCGTGTGTTCTAAGTGCGAGTATCGCACAGTAGCAGGGCTCCATGTTTTGCGCCGGTATTGGTTTACGATCGCGGCGTGTGGTCGATCAACAATCGTATAAATGACCCATATTGGGTACGCGGTAGAGGTATCGATCGATATCGTTCAAAGTTTAATTGACGCGGAACGCGAGCGCGTAGGATTTTGGACGTCCGCGCCTCCGTTCATTTCTGCACTGACAACGAACAACTAAATAGACCCGTGGCACTATTAATAGTGAAACGCGTCGACAATCTGGCTAGCTCCCCTTGAACCTAGCACGCGTAACAAACATAATCTCGGTCTACGCAACTGTTTACACTGACACAGATTTTCGTGTGAACGCGCCGTGACCATATGGACTCTTGACCAATGAATATTTATCTTAGGTGCCACAAAAACCGTATCAAAATAATATAAAGTTTGCAAGGATTACGTAATCAAGCTGCCTTTATTGTTCTTGCACAAAAAATTACTCGTATAAATTTTCGGAATTTTAAAATACATCTTTTTTACGACGTCTGTTATGAACAGCGTGGAGTTTTTAAATAAATAAATACACCATAATCAATGGATGCTAAAATATGTATTTTCTATAATTAATTAAATTTGTTTTTCAAAATTATACGTCATTCTAAAATTGGTCAATCTTAAATTTAAGAATGCAGGTAAATGTAGGTATTGTTCATTAGTTTTCAATGTCCCTTGTTTGTGCGTCACAGTTACCTACTACAAAACCAAGGTTTTCAAGGTAGTTTGTACATAATCATCAAATATAGTCTACAGTACAAATAACATTCTTGTAGGTATTTATTTCGTTATGGACTTAGTTCTTGAACCACACCTAAATTGGGCGAGAGATACATCTTATACATTTTTGGCAACAACATCCGGCCCGTAGAATTAACACTGCATAACATTATTATTACAAACAAACAAAACTTCATTGAACAATTTTACGTAATACAAGGAAATAATGGTTATATTTGGGTGGCAAATTATAGGAAATAATTAAACTTTTAGACAATGTCGTATTATGGGACGAATTGTTAAAACTATTTGGCTTGTCGCAAATGGTCTCACGTCGGTATAGACTATAGATCTGTTAATAGATACTATTCATCTTGTCACTAAAATCATTAATTATATAACTGTAAAGTCCAAGAGCATTGGTAGGTATTGTTACGTATTTTAAAATATCGCCTTCTAATATGCATCATTTGTCAATACAACTTAACACTCAAGGTTTATCTATACTCGTACTTTATAATTAGTCTTTACTCTGTGTAATATGCATTAATTAATTACACCACCTATCTTATACAATTAAACAGCTTTTCCGTACTACGGGTTGCCTGTAAGAAATCACTAATAGTGATAAGGCCGCCTATTGTCAAAACACTATTTGCTATATTTTTATTTCTAGTTTTAAGGTGTATTTCAGTATTGTACATAGTATAATGACATTAAAGAATTTTTATTATTGTTATTATTAATCTTATAATATGGCTTAAATCTTAATTTAATTTATCAGTATTTTTGTATTTAGATTTGTAATAATGTAAACAACTAAAGCACTTTATCTTTTAACTTATGAAAAAAATGTTCTTACATAGGGTATAAAATGTATTCCAAACAATCCACCCATTTATATATGTAGTGCTATTATTTCGTTGTACTATAGAATATAGGCCATTGTAATAACTTCTCCTTCACTAAATTTATATTTGTCGTTATTCCAGTACATCTTACTTATAATGATGTCAAATAAATATAAAACAACCATTAAGGATGCTATAAAGATATTGAAACATTCTGATCTGTACGCTGTTTAGCAAATGGGTAGGTATAATGAGTAAAATCATCTACATAATACATATTTGATTAATATAGGTATCAGGGATGGAGGGTCACCGCTCCCCTGAATAAACAACGACATTAAAAATGGATTAAAGACACGATCTCGTAATATTGGTTTGCTAAATCTTCCTTATCCACTTCTCTTTTCATCCGCAGCAATATTATCAAAATGATTCCCGCTTATAGTGGGACTAGTGACAATCTACTCATTGGGAAAATTCTTTAATACGCGATTATTAGTTATGTTGTTATGTAGGAATATATATTAATATATATTGTTTGCTATGCGAGAGGTCGCAGACGGCGTTGTTTCCTTAAAAAGATATTTTGATTAAATGAATAAAAATCTTAAAGCAGAACGAATTAGTTCAAGATGTCTTTTAAATCAAAAGGTTAAGTCGTTAAATTAAATAGCTCTAAAATTACTAACTTTATTCTAGAAGTTTCATTAATCGCATTTACGCAATCAAATTAATTTAGTACGCTGACGCGAACGCTCCTAGCAATAAGAAAAAGCAAAACTTCGTCGATTTGCAAGGCTTTTAGAAAAAGTAGGCGTTGAAATTGTTTAATGTTTATACTTAATATATTTTAAGTTATTTTGAAAGGACTGAGATGATTTATAGCGCTATTATATATAACGTAAAATGGTGTAACGTAAACGACTAGTTATTATGATGTTTTCTTATTTAGTACACTAATACAAGATTTCAATTTAAGAATTATTAAAATGTACTCATTACGAGGAAAAGAATGTGTAGTAAATTTGCGATTTATCGTGGTACAAAAATCGTTTAAGGTAAGCTTTGATAGAGAATGACAAGAAACTATGAGGAAACTATTTTGTTGTACAAGTTTTAGTTTGAGGACAAACCACAGTATGTTGCTAGTAAATTTTGGAAACGCGGGTTCTGATTATGAAGATAAAATAACTAGAGTTTAAATATATATTGTAGACGTATATTTGCGTTCTCATAAATGTCATATTCTTTATTAATTTATTATTATTTGTAAGTCGGTCTATATTATGTGTTATTTTCTCTGGGTAGGGTTGAAGGGTTGAGAACAGGGGAAAAATTACTTTTCCGTTGATAGAAACGTCTTCTATGTATACTCGTAGATGATATAACTTCGAGCTAATGATGGTAAAGACTATTCTGTCAAGAGAAACATGCCAAAGAAGAATAAGCACAGCCCAAAACACTGGACGGATCGGGCTGAAATTTGCCATGTAGTGTTATGACGTAGGCATCCGCTAAGAAAAGATTTTGATCAATGCCCTCAAGGGGATAAAATAGGGGATGAAAGTTTGTATGAAAATCCACGCGGGCGGAGTCGCGGGCAACAGCTAGTATTGTAATAATTTTCAAGTACTACGAAGTACGTACACACTTGGGAATGTATAACTATGGCTAATTGTAGCCACATTCCTCGCTAGACAGGCATTGCACTGAAGCCCTAATAATGCTATTGCATTAATTAGGGATTTACTCACATTTTCCAGTCTGTTACTCGTAAGTCGTAGTACGTAGATATTTAATATGTAACAGTATTAAGTATTATATTCTCGCTTTCGTACTGAGACATTGTTTGGAAAATATATGGTGATAGTTTCTTAAGCTACAAATTTTTTAAAATGTAAAACCAGTAACAGAGATTATAAATGAGGAACACATTAATGAGCATTATAATAAATATACTATATATTAGGTAATACATAAATATTATAAAAATTTCAATGTCCATTGCATAAATGAAGAATAATTATCACTTTAATTGTCTGTAATTTTTACATACATAATGCTCATACAACACTAGAACATTTGGTGAGAAGTGTAGGTATTTGTAACATTAATTAACCAACGTACTTAAAACTAAGTAATGTTACAAATCATATTTATGAATCCTATTCTGGTAAGTGGTTTTTAAAGTGAGGAAATAAGATAGCGTTGATCTTTTATTCTTTTTGATACTGTTTTTTTACTCTCCTTGTTATTTAACCCAGCGTGTTGGGTAGGGTGAAAATTTGCCCGAATTACTGCGAGGTTGCTATTAAAAAGGATCTTGATGGATTCTCTGTTCGTCGTTAAAAAAATAAAGTTGAAAAAAAGATTGAAAGAGCTTTAGGTGGTATGTAAGAATATGGTCTTCTTATTGGGACAGTTTTGTTACGACAATTAATAAAATGTGCTGTCTCACAATTCAACCAACTCGAGTAATGCTCTAGTATTTTGAATAATTATAATGCCGTTTAACAATTTTCATAACAAACATTTTACCTTCGAAATAGTCTTATGTGATATGTCCACATGTTTTGTTTCGATGATTTTAATTTTTTATAGTCAAACATTCATATTGATTTTTAAAATAAAAATCTATTAAAAACCACATCAAAATCTGTTTTGTACTTTTAAAAGATCTAATCATACATAAGGAAATCTTTACGAGTTTACTATGACTTATAATAACAAGAGTGACTTTCTTATAAAATATGTAGTTATTCAATAAGAACTTAATACCCAAATTCATGTCCATGTAACTGTTTCACCCACTCTGTTACAGGTTGAATGAAAGTGCGTAAAGTTTATCGCTACCCGTCGGAATTCCCAAAACAATTTCTTTCTCGTTTATTCTAACGTTGTTTTTTTAATTTCCACCTGCGGGCTGCGACGAGTGTCGAGCAAATGAGAGTCACATTTTACGGTCTTCATCCATCAGTTTAAATGTTTATGAACGAATAAAACGCTCAAAATTCTTGTTGGGAATTTGCCACTTTTCACACTTGGGATTTGTAATAAAATTGCTTTAGTATAACGGTCTTTTTAAAGCCACCAAATAAACTGGAACGTCATGTTTGATTTTGTTTTGTATTGAATTGGTTACAACTTTTAAACTAATTTGTATAGTTGTTTTACCATTGGGATACACTTTACCTTGATGACAGGCTATTTAACATATATATTATGTTATTATAATATGTATATGTCATCACTTTGTGGCTAGTATAACTTGGCACTAGCCATATTATGTATACTTTTGACTTTGAATTTGACTTATAGCTTTTACAGTAAAATATTACGAAGTTTTTTACTTATATAAGTACCTTAATCAAATTGCAAAGTATTCAAATGAAATAAAACACCCCAAAACCATTCTTTTGTGAAATAGAACGCTGCATGCTTAATGGAAATTTAGGAAGTGAGAATACACTGAAGAGCACTGAAAACCTCATTTTCATATGCTTTAGAATGCGAAATATAAATCGCTTAATTCACGAAACTTGTCAGACGCAGGCTAGACAAAATATTATCTTTAAAAGTAGAGGCACTTGCTTTCAGCATCGTTTTGGCTACTTTCCAAACAATTGCTTTTGTCTTTATCGCTTTTTGTTTAAACACCACCTCGATTCGCAGTATTTATTAGGTAAAATATTTATTTATTCATTAATAGTTATATCATTAAATAACTACGCATACGTACCTATATTTATTATAAAAACAAATATTAAATGATTCTTTATAGTCCTCACGTAAGCTTAAGTTTCTAAAAAAGTTTATAAGGTATAAAGAAGCGGCATATAAATCTTTCTTAAGCGATATTCAATATTCATTTGCGCACACAATATTCAATACATTTGATGGTATCACGCCAAATAACCGACATATTTGTGTAAGATCCCAGCCGCAAATTCTATCGTTATCAAACTAGACAGGATAAATATATTCACGTGGTTATTTTCACGCCTTTTTCACAATGGCACGGAAAACGTATCCGTGGAATTGAATAACAAGCAACCATCGAAGGAATTCATTTGGCGTTCTCCGTAATGGAACTCGTTCCTCCAATAGAAATCTATTTTTGTGCTACATTCAAGATGGATACTGCGTAATTTTATTTTAACGGCTTATTTTCGTACTATGAGTTGAATGACAGAATTTTTCGTCATTGTAATTTCGTAGCGGCTTTGGATTGGGTATTTACCTTTCTTGTTAGATGTTACATAGTTAGTTAGTAATTTTTTATCCTTATAAATAAATAATTCATTAATTTTAGTATCATCTTGTTTTCCAAGTCGTTATAGTAAGAGGTATAATTACTCTTATTCTTACTCTTATATTCTTATTTCTTTGTTTCTTTAAAAGTAGATTCTATATTTAATAGCATATTAGCAGTATATAGCCTTTTATTTCACGAAAGAGTTAGAGAATAATGAACTTAACCCTCATTTTTATAATTCATAACATTTGTCCCGTATTGTAAATTTTATATGAAAATCGGATGCTTTCCCAACGGTACAACCATCACCGCGTTTTTTGTTAGAACAGGCTTGAATTCAATTTGAAACTTTTCGAAATTGCGTTGCAGATAATTGGATTTTTAATAAGCTACTAATTTGTAATAGAATTCTTAAGTAATATAAATGGTAAATGATTAATTTGACGAGGTTGGTACAAAAAAATGAATAAATAATTCTTGTGATAATCTAAGCTCAGTGGCTCTATGAAAATAGTTATTATATCAGTAAGAAATATGATAAACCGGCCAGCCTTTCGAGGGCTATTTAACCATTTTGCGAATAGTTCGCGACCGACCCAGATAGCTGGCGAAATGTTTGGCCATCGTTGCCATAGCGAGTCTTCATCGACCAAGCTTCATAATGCGAACGATGCAGTTTCGTTCTATACATATTATAGGAGTAGGTACGTTTACAATCGTATCATTCCAAGTTTGAAATAAGAAAACAATTTTTCAAACCGTAATTTTCTTGTATTTTATCATATACGTTGTCGATACGTGCTATCTAGAAATAATAGCTTAGATATATGTAGTATTAAGGCTGCTTTAGGTGTGTTGCGTATTATTATTGTATTTCTTAATTCAATTAAGAATTTATAAAGAAACAAACTCATTTCCGGACAAAAACCGGCAGGCGTTTTGACAAATTAAATTACAGTAATATTTCGAGATTTTTTTCCATTTGCCAGATGACAGTTAAATTAAAAGATATTGTGTTTTGTAAACGATTTTTACGGTGAATGATAAATATTTAAGCATCCTTTAAAATCGATACAGCGGAGCTTTCTTAATTTATTAAAACAGTAAATCTTGGCGCTTTCTCGTAACAGCCTCGCCGACCTTTTCAAACTAATTGATTAATTGCTTCTAAAACCAATTAAACAGTCCATGGATTTACGTTAAGTATGGGAAAGCTCTTATCTGCACCTTCCCTTCCATTGACTCGCTCAATTTCCTTTCAACGTAAAATTGCTGTTGCTATTCTATTACATTGTTCTAAGTTGCGACTAAAGGGATGTCTGTTATTTAATATTTCTATTATTAAATTAGCTAAGTTCGTAACAGAGTAATAAATTATAAATTTGAACGTCGAGTTAATAGTATTATTTTAAGTGTTCTATAAAAGTATTTCAATAAATTAAAGCTAAGCTAAAGTAAGCTCGAAGCTTCAAATCAGACTTCAACTCAATGATAGAAAAGAACTACATAACCAGAAAATATAACACTCATGGTCTGTCACGAGTACATTCGCAGACAGATAATACAATTTGATACGTGGAAGGTAAAGCGGGTTGACGTCACTGCTATTATACCTGATATGTCGCCATTGAAAACTGAATATTCACCGAAAATACGAACCAAATACGGTTGACGGTGACGCTCAAAGAAAGGTTTATTTAAGATTCCACTAGCCCATATTCATAGTCGACCTTAACGAATCTTCTGTAGAAATATGTAAAAATAGTAGTAATAATATAAATAAAAATAAAAAAAAAAAATCTAATAAAACAAATTGAATTTGTATTCTTAATAATTTAAAATGATATTACACCATAATTTTGTAGTAATGTAGCAATAGTTCAAAGAATTTGACAAACTTCTATGTGAAAACAGCCGTTTCTAAGAACGCATATTTGGATTTTAACTTTTATACTCAGACACTGTCAAAAGAATCAAAATCGCGTAAAACGTATACATACGCATATAGACAAAAACTGTCTAAGGGGTATATTTCAAACTAAAATTAGGTGAAATGGTGTCTCATGCAAAAAACAAAAATCTTTGGTGCTAAACCTTTTGGTGGCTGAGCCTACGCTTGTCTGGTTTATTTAATGAAAGTAGATGAATAATAAAATTATGTTATTGAAAGTGAAGGACGATAATACAATATAATAACGTTAAACAATATAATACTTCTGTCTTACCTATATTTAATATAGCTGTTACAAAATATAAGCAGATTACCAGTGTATTTTCAAGCAAATTGCCTACAAATAATGCATGCTAAGATTTATGTACGGTGAATATTGATTAGGCTAAAACCCATAACCGAAGCGCTTGTGTGGAATCCATAATTGAATAGAGGCATGCTGTCGGTATAGCAAGCAATATATCATGTGGTTAACAAATAAAATGCACCCGTAAATTACATTATTATCTATTAATACTAATTTTATTAACTGTGTGTATATTTTTTTCATGGTGAAGGCGACGTTTAGTAATAAGGAATATGCATATATTGTACTATTGCTGCAATATTTAAGCTGTATTTTATTTTACGGATACTTTTAAAAGAAGTGTTAGTGCTATTCAGACTTACGTACTTTAAGCCATAGTTTAGTTATACTTTCCTTGATTTTAAGAATCAATAGTGGAATCATATTATTGATTCCTAAAGTATTCCTATTTTTTTTTGTAGACGGAATTATATTCATATAAAATTTTAGTGTCCTGAAATACAAAGAAACGTAATTTTTAAATTATTAATACATTTGCTAATAATAAAATTCTCGTACTTACGACAGTGAAATAAAATTCTAGGAACCGTACTTTTTAGTAACATTTTCGCATTCGATTGACAATGAGAGTGACCTTTGAATTCTCTATTGATTGGTAAAAATAAAAATGAGTGACGTTGAGGTTAATATGCGATGTCAGTGTCGTTATAGGTTTACAGTCGCCCACTCGTTTCATCGGTTTCCATGAATATTGGTCGTTACAGCTACACTCAGCTAACTGAAAATGTATGAAAGTTCCGTGTATTTTCACTTTCGTTTAGGATAGACATTTCGCACTTGATTTTTAGAACCGTGATTGAAGTAGAAGATCTTGCTACAAATATTTTTTAAACAAACAAAAAAAACATTTATTACAGGGCAATTCATTCAAGTAATTCACAAGAAAAATAAATTTTGAAAAAAAAGAATAAATAAATACCGTCGGAAAATGTAAAAGATACAATGTTGCTCTTCGGGTTTCACTCTGTATGTATTTTTACGCTTAGAATTGTTTAAAAAAAATGTACATAGGACCAGTGCCTGCTCATACAATATCTGACTTCCGTGTGTTCAAACTAAATAACATTTTTCCGAGAATATTCCAGTAGTTTTCGGGTATTGCGGGCGCCTATATATTCTCGGACTACAGTATTATACAAGGTCTATTCCTCAACCTTCCTCGAAGGTTTATGAATGGGGTCTAATTGTTATAGGCTTACGGAATCACGCTTAAGTGTGAGGTTCGTGATTTCACCGTTAGATTACAAGGACCGGGGTATTATGCGCACCGAGGGTGTAATAGGTACGTAATATAAGCTTGAGGGACACGCCATTTTCTTCCGTGTTTACGGAATGGTGAAGTAAATGATACGTTGGATAATGGAACCATGTTCATTCACTTCATAATTTATACACTGCACAATCGTTTAATTTTTTCGATGTAAATTTTTGTGTTAATATATTTATATAAAAAGTTATGGTATTAAAATTATATAATAAGCTTTAAAAGTTGATTGAGATTGAAACTTAGCAGCACCTTTAAAATGTATTTAAATTATTCGGATATTTTGAAATATGGCAACAATATCGTCACACTTCATAGCTGTAAAACTTAACTAGATAGGTAAATAAAAAAAAAACTTAGTTCTATTTTTTTAGTATTTTAAATGCAAAAGCAACCCGTAAAACTTTTCAATTACTCAACGTTCATACGTATATTTGACGGGAATAAATCAAGTACATAACAGCAAAGCTATCACAACAGGGAATTGAGTTCCACGGAGTTCTATAAATTTCCCCTTGCAAAATTCTCGAAACAACGCGTATGACAAAGGACTGGCATTCAGCTTGCGATATATCAAGTAACGAAAATAAATAAATCATACCTATTACCGGCCAGGTTGTGAGGATTGTGGAATAGTATGAATTGTTCGTAACGTTAGCTTCAGTTATAAATGAACTCGTATGTTCCTGTTTCTGCGACAATAGTGTTAAAATATTCCTTATTTATTGGCCTTTGTTTGAGCTGTGAATGCTTGGGTGTAGACGGGCGTGAGGACAATAGCGCGCTACCTAGGCGCTTGTGATAGATTACTTATCTTAGGAGAATGCCTTTTGATACTCCAGTATATAATATTAATATATGTGTGTACATAAATTGTTGTATCAATACAATGACAGTAGTTAGGAAAATGAATCTCGAGGGCTATTCATGTTTTCAAAGAAATTCTTTGATTAGATATGAAGAGTTTTCAAAGGTCAGCTACGCATCATCTTGTTTGTATGTTTTACATCTAAGTCCTATACAAAAATATCACATTCATCTGTTTTTATTAAAATCATCATTACATTGGACTAGTTTTTTACTTATTACACTAAAAGAATATGTAATATGTAATGTTTGTAGAAAATGTTGTGATTATAAGATAGTTTTGAAAAGTAGCACCTCATCATATAAAGTACTTTATTTAATCTTTATTATTTATAAATTGAAAGCGTCAACATTTATTAAAACACCTGTTTATCTAATAAATGGTAAATACAAATAGTAAAAGTATTTGTAATTTGTAGCTATTTTATTTCAAAGATTGAACAAAACACAATCTCGTACAAAGGAATAGGTTATTGATTCCACGCTGTTGACAGGAGGAAATGTTTCTGGAACTTTCCTTGCATTGTCAACTGCGAGTGACGATTCTTTGCACAACTATTATAACTTCGAGCGTTATTTTGACGACTTTCTAAATATTATATACAATGATATTTGTTAAAAAGTTAAGTTAATATGTTTATACAAAAATTTTGTTATTAAATATTCGAGATTGAAGAATACATGTACCCATTTTTCTCTTCTCACTCGCCTTTATTCCCTTTTTGACACAAATCCTTCCCTTTTTTCGACGACAACGCCATTGAGAGGAACTTAGCTTTGCGACTGTTTATGGGCGGAGATGGTCACTTACCATTAGGCTAACTTTCAGCTCAATTGCCCACCATCTCATAAAAAAATACTTTTCAAAAAAAATCTTAATTCTACGTAACTTATCTCGATATTCTCATAGCACGCGATCCATAACCCAACTGAAACTAACAGTTTGACGAAGTGATAAAGCACATAAGTTATTAAATTAGAAGCGTTTTCCTTGGGACGACAATAATTCTGTTAGCTACCTTAATACGTCGTCGGCGTCCGTTGATGGTTTTCCGATTCTATTAACCACAAGCGGGTGAGCGTTGATTAAGCGGAATGGTAAGGAAAACGCGGTTAATAGCGCACATTTTTCTCAGAACACCACTTTTTAGGTAAAAGAACAAAGTGAAATGAGCTGATTGAATATCTACGGTTAATTAAATAACATTACATTATCGGAATATTCTTTAAGGTAAGTGGATGTCTAAAAAAATGCCTCAGTACCCGGATCCAATTTTTAATCTTTTAAAGTTAATACGGTTTAAGAAATACTTGAAAGAAATCCAGAGATTATCCCACTACCTAGACATGGTAACAAACAAATTTATTTGACCGTAAACTTTTAGCTTGTCAATATAAGGAAGCTCACAAAAACCCATATTATTTAAGATTTTTTAAATCGTGTGACGAATAAAACACTCGTACTCAATAAATACGAAACATGGTGTTAATATTTTCATTTTGGACTATAGATAGTAATCAAATGCTACATGTCAGTATAATTGAATCTCGGAACTCAGTTTTAACTCGTTCCCAACTTCGCTTCGAATGCTATAAGTCAATTAATTACATCCTAGTCATAAGTAAACTGTAGCATGAACTGGTGTATTTTTTGCTTTATCTATATGTTTAGATATATTTTTAACGATGTTATCGAGTTTAAAAAGAAGAATTCTTTTAAATTCATATCTGTTTCTCTTTTTAGCAAACTAATTTATCAGATGCGTAAGAGAGAAAGAATAATATAATGTTTATATTCTCCATTATTTCTTGGTAAGTTTATTGTTTAACATCTATTGACCCGACTACGATAAAGCTAAAACAAAGAGCAGTTTTTGCAGTTAATGTTTGTAAGATTCTATCAATGTATTTGTAATGGCTGAAAGACGGCTTAGAAATGAATACATCAATAATCAATTTATTGTTAGTAATTATTATACTGAGGCTTGGCTCAACGAATTTGATAGTACATATTCATATTTTAAAATCACAAGAAATTGAAATATTTGCACCAATTCTACGTTTCAGTACTGAATGCAACTGCCTTTTCCATTTGGCCATTTCAGTGATAAAGTGTTTTGTTTACAAATGATACGTGTAATTCAAGTGATCCACTTCACACCCTCGTCAATTGGACGGTCGGGTAAAGTGCGTACGCCCACGTACAAATATACGTTCGTCTTACGTCAGTTCGGATAAGGTTTTTGTGTTAATTACTGAGCGCGAATTTAATCGTTCCCGAGCTATATGAAGATTGAGGTTGATAGATGATTGATTAAGAGAATAGGAGAAGCTTTCGATAGTAATGTCTTGATACTTCACTGCATAGTGTACAACTAAGTCACTTTCTTGTAGAAACCGTATACAAATTACTATTGAATCACTATTCAAGATGTCGGTTTATATGTATAACTGTTAAAACAGCGTGCGAAGCCGCGGCTGGTCGCTAGTATTTGTTGAATAAATATTAAGTGTACATACTAAGAGATTGTATATACAGTTGTTTTAATGTTTGTAATAATAATCGTAATTATTATTTAAATTAAATTTAACAAGCGTATTCTACAAAATACATTAACCCCCGACCAAAAGAAGCAAGCAAACTGGGCGTGTAACATTCCTATCACACCTAACGAACGACCTGATGTCCTCGAAGACCACCAAACATAGCTACGAACGATCGACAAAAACCTACCTTTCAAACAAAAAAACCGCTTCAAAATCGGATCATCCGCTTGGGAGCTACTGACACACACACACACACACACAGATAGACACGTCAAACTTACACCTGACCCCGTCGTTTATGCGTGGGTTAAAAAGTAAATATTGATTTTTTCGTTACGCTTTAACCAATATTTAACACATATTCGTAGTATAAATGCAAATAGGTGAGCTCACTTTAAAAGGATACATTAGCGAAGTATTCATGACTTGGTAAACTTATTTGTTTTATAATGAAATTGATAAATGAACCGTAAATATATGTATGAAGGGGCTTCCTCAGTAAGTGGTCTGAAATTTACGTATTCTAATACGTAAAATTTACGTATTCTAATACGTAAATTCGAGTATTATTGGTGATTTTGGCTTAAAGGTTCTATTGCTGTTGAAATTAAGACATTGTATTTTTGATTTGATAGAAAAATACATATACCTAATAAAAAAAAATACTCTTCACAAATAATTTCCCTTATTTCAGAAATTATGTCTTAACGTATATAAAAGTATCTTTTTTTTCGAAAAAATCCTAATAAAAACCTAGCAAAAAATACAAGTACATATAAAGACTTGAATTTTGTAATATTGAAAATGAATGCGCTATTTGCGTTCAAGAGGGCTTTAAGTACGGTGCGTGAATCGGTGTTTATAAAGCTCTCGAAGGTACGATTTTTACTGCATTTTTAATTTAGTATGGCTACCTTAATACTTCAAAGGATTCTATAATAAAATATTATAAATGTCAAGTGTGTGAGAATGTATTTATGGGTGTATGTTTGTCATTCTTTCTAGCAAAACGGCAGGACCGATTTCGTTAAAATTTGATATGGATTTTAATTGGATATGTAGATACCTGGAGTAACACATAGAATACTTTGCATATTATATATCCCGGTAATGTCCTGGGAATGTTCTGGGAACAGGAATAACGCGGGTAAAATCGCGGGCACTGGTAATTCTTTATACATATTATTTTTATTCGAACGGGTTTTAATTCTAGTAAGTAAGCAACAACTTAACTTTTTAAAGCCGGTAATTCGCTCCAGAGCTGTAAAGTTCTTCAAGAGGTTATCTATAGGCGGCGACGACCACTTTCTTTCAGGCGCTTTTTTGCTTATAGTATTAAATGTTATTATATAGCTTGTAAAATGTTATTATAAAAAAAAATTAAGAAATAAAAATAGTGTCAGTTACTTTAATTCATTGAAACCCAACGTAAAGGTAAGTAATTGTAACGTTTATTGCAGTTAACGTATTATTTGTCATTCCCACACTTACTACTCTTCTGAAGGTTTTTAGGTATATTTTACTTCATAATACGTATACATCATTAAACTACATACATCTACCCCGGACTATACAACTAATATGAGTTATCTTTTAAATATTTGTATTTTTAACTGTTCCAAGAATTGAGCAAGGAACGACGAATATTATATTCCTTTTAAAAATTACTAAACAAAACCCGTATTCCTGACTTTATATATTAATGAACTTCGAAATAATAAGGGCTCGAGTTTTCAAAAACTTCACTTGTTAAATGTGTCTTCATTCGGCGAACTTGGTTCCTTATGTTTAAGTTAATAAATTTGTTGAATTTTGTATGATATCGTCATATTTATATATTTTAATAAAAACGTTTTATTCGATGGTTACCTATACTCGGTTCCATCGGAATTAATAAACAAATAATTAGATCTAGGGATTTTCGTTTCCAACCATTCAAATTAACAAGTTTTTCTTATTATAAATATAGTATCAGTATATAATTTAAATTATTATAATAAAACCATGGTACTCTGTTTAAAAATTAAACCCGATTCTTGCAAATAAAACCAGATTTCAAGATTCATTGAAGTGTGAAATGCCTACAGTTTCGAGACGATAATTCAATTTTCATGAAATTATGGCTTCTTAAAATAATCCCGTCCGAAATACGAGGCTATTAGCCAAATTAGAAATTCTGAACAGCTTTCAAACTTTAACGTTAATAAATAAAGGTTCAACTTAATTGAGTGCAAAAGAACAATTGTTTTGCGCTTAAATATTAGTCGAAGGGAAAGTGAACCAATATTGTGGTGGACAACGAACAATGGTCGCTGTCAGCAGAACAGAGACAAATTGTCTGAGGGCCTCCAAAGAATATTGATTGTCGAGTCCTTTTAAAATCCTCTTTAATGTTCGTATACGATGTACGTTCTGCATACTGTTTGAATGTAATTATAAGAGATTATATGTAAGAGCGAATTCTTTTTTTAAAATTATATTCTCATTTTTAAATGACTTCATTCTCAAGATTGTATTTATCAAAATGAGTCTTTATGCGATATTTTTGTTGATTAAAAATCACCACAACATTTACGATTGATTTATATTTTATAGAATGTTTTGGAAACTATAGTTATAGGAACAATTTCAACTTCTCATTAGCAAATGTTTTCGTATCGACGATATTAATTGATATTGCGGGTAGCGTCATTAGATGATATAAAACCTTTCTGTTTACCCTCAATATGCGAAAATGTTTGTACAATATCGCCTGTGTTATATGAGTCAGTGTTTTAAGTGGTGTATATCTTTTTCTATATAACAAAAGAATTCTTTTTTATTAGGTAACTTGTTGTTTTTCAATATTATTAAGTGTACAACTTACAAGAAAAAATATACAAACACTTTAAGTAAGTATTCCAATTATTAATGTCAAAATATGTGCTGATTGAAACGCAATTAAATAATGCAAATTAATTTCTTTTTAAATCCCGTAAAAACATTTCGCAAAAGTTGATATTTCGAGGGTGGCGCTACACCATCTGTCTCTTAAGAATTTCGTTCAAGTTTTTATTCAATCGGTTATTACAATAACCATCAAAATACTCAAGACATTTTTGTTTATCAATGATATTATTTCATCTGTCCTTATAAATCTATTTCTGCATACTAAGTATAATTTGTTCAAAATATTATTTTAGTACATAAAGTTCAATTTTATATTTTAAATAGGAAGAGATTAAAATATTCGATTTTTATGTGTAACCAATATAATCAAACCCTTTGTAAGCCTTTAATACTAAATAGAGCAGTCATGCGAGGGATTGTATCGAAAAAGTTGTGATCAGTTTAAATTGGAATTTTGTTATTATTATTGTTTTGATTAACTATTCATATTTATCCATTCATTAACATAAGTTTCATTTTCAGCGAAAATACTATTCTTAATCAGTTAAATTTTACTGTACTACTTATCTGTATTGCATGTAGTTGTTATAATTTTTGGATTCATCATGTCAAAATCTTCTTCTATCAACAATTATATGTTAAAATTTAGTGTGAAAACGTGTATGATATCAATACGTTTATAACTTTCATGTTATGAATAAAACTGCATACTATTTATGTCGTATAAGAACTATATTCATTTCAGTATTCCTCATGCAGCTTTGCGCATTCAAACTGCAAAATATTTTCAAGCCATCACGCCGCTTAGCTCTTACACGATCCCTAAAGTTTACCAAAAGACTTGTTTGCTCAAGTTCTATAAAAATCAATTTTTGTTCTCAAAGGTTTCGAGAAAGTACTCGTATTTGGAGTATTTGTTGTTGCGGCTACAATACGCATTCAACCTTACGAACCAAAGTGACTAATAACCTCTCGCAGAGCTCTCCCGACAATGACAAATGGCTATGTAATATTTTGTGGATTGGTTTCGTCAATACCGTGATTATAATGTTTGAAGACATTAATGATTGATCGCACCTTTTGAAATATACCTGTTAATGGGCTGCGAGATTTTTCCTTATTGTACGACGGTTAAATGAAGTAAATTTATTAAATTCTATTTTGAGATACATAAGCAATAATTTAATACGTTGACTATTTGGAATTTTATAGATCTCGGTTATGCTGCCGAAGAAACCTATCGTGAGGAAAGGAAGTTATTGCATACCAACAAGTATAGGGAAGAAAATAGATTAAATATTACAAGAAACAAATGAATCTGGTTCTGATTGGAATAGGAATTTTAATCCTTTTAGAGGTACGTTAACTCAACATTTCTATAGTTTCTAGGTTCTTTTTTCTTATATCTTGCAATCCTAGGAACTTAGTTGGGACAGATTTATCACAAAAAACTAACCAAAATCAACTAGTGTACCTTTTTATATTACAGTAACAAATTTTATACTCGAAGTATTTGGTCGTGGACAATATTAAACACAAGAAAACCCCAACTATTTTGTAAGAATGTTCAAACAATTCGGGCAGCTTGGAAGATTAAATTTATGTATATTAGCGGAAAATGGGGTCCTGAAATCATTTCTTTTCGGGAAACATATAAGACCTATGGAATATTAAGGTTTAATATAAACAATTACCTATATTATCGTTTTATATAGTTTTATATCATTTGTTTTGTTTAACCAGCAGTGACTACTGCAGGAAGAAATACTCCATAAATCAGTTTCTTACAATTCTAATTTTGAGTTCTGATTTTTTTTATAAAACTACTGATAGTTTTTTTTTCGATATATTTTTAGGTCGATATGAATGTTGAAGGAAAATTAACTTATAACTGATAAATATGATATTATTTTTTATTTCAGACAGACAGTGTTTCTAACTGCGGTCTCGCCTAATGTTATGACAAATACCGATGCGGTCATGTCTGTCAAGAAGTCTATTGACCATCGTCTACTTGGTGACATGATTTACTTGAAACTTTGACTTTTTTAACTGCAATTGTCGAACCTTAAAAATCGACATTTCACATGAGCTTCAAAACATACGCTGCTTCGCACAAAGCGTGTTTTTCCGATTAAAATGTGCTATCCTCTCAGATTCAATGCATGCGCCGTAAATATCAGGAACAATTCTACCCATTTGTGAATTCTGGCTTCAGGCAATTTGGCAGTGCGCCCGGCCGCATATCATTGTTCTATGAATGAGAGGCATCGAGACAGTTCAGGAAACGTTTATTTCGATTATTTGATCTAAATTAAAATGTGTGATACTTAGATTGTATGTGCCTTTAGGAGTATGATGATTAGCACATCGATGTAGAATGCGCATTTTTACACCTTGGAATGACGACTTGGGGTAATTCAAGAAGAGAGCGTATTTTTTCTTAAAAGGTAGGCGACCTACTACGAACACTTCTTGTTGGCGATGACCAGTATCCATGACATGGCTTGCCTGGTCATTGGCTCCCTAT